>DWKA01002353.1:0-10771 GCA_018249155.1 Panoquina ocola ocola
AATATTTAATATGGTAATGATTGACTATTGACTAAATAAAATATTATTTTGAAACCATTACCGCAAAAACATATTATTATTTACTTCGTATCTACCTATAGTAAAATAGCAAAATTAAGTTTCAGTCAAAAGAAAGTCATGATAGATACGCATTAACTGTCGGTAATTGTTAATTGAAGACATATTTGTTACTAAAACGGTAATAATACATCATTAATACCAACGATCACACCATCAATAACTCATAGTTTACATAATCATACCATACTCGTATCAATATTTTTAGTTTTCTACACCACATAACTTACTATTCAAGTTTATTATAGACATAGATGCAACTCTAAACTATCTGAAAGTTAATTTATTTATTATATTCCTTTTATAGATATATTTACTTACCTTTATAAACCTTAAATTGTAATATTTTCTGTAATTACCATATAATTATCGCTTGTTATTCTTAGTGTAAACTTCAACTATTAATTATCTACTGTAACATAGACCAATATATTTGTATTGAAAACTTTTATATTTTCTTTGGATCTATAAATATATTATCCTATTTAGTTTACATGTAACATCATATTATATTGAGTTAGCATCACGAACACCATTCGTTAGGTACACATCAACCATTGCGGAGCGCGCGGCGGCCCGGGATATATTGGATGTGCCCCGCTGAATGAAATTCGATGTGGAATGCCAACCTAATTCGGTCTCGCTGCCTATCGATGAGATCTCTCGATGTGTGCACCTCTGACTTGCATTTACACAAAGCATCTCTGTTGTAGACGCTCCCTTCCTTCGTTAGCACCTTTGTAGATCGTCCAAATTTTCTACCATGTTTTTTGTTGTCAGTAACACCTTTTATTCTACATGTTTCAATCAGTGTTAATTGGGATTGTCTGTTGTTTTAAATTATAATATAAATAGTTTCCAATGTTATTGACAATATAAAACATGGTCCAATTTACCCTGTGTATGTCGCTTCAGCATGCTTTGGGACACTGTTCTGATGTAAACATTTAATTTTAAACTCTATTATTAAAGTAGTAAATCTTTTTCAATTGTATTATATTAGATTTCACGATCTCGTCAAATATACATAACATTGTCCTTTATTGTAGCAGATCGATGTATAGTTAGAGCAGAGCCTTAATTATTGCTATGTTTGTCGAATACTAAATACTTTATTAAATAAAATCAATGTGTATATAATTGATTGATCAACATCTCTTAGAAACTCTACTTATTATACATGCAGAATAAACAAAATAATACTTTACATGTTTTCAAAGATTTAAAATTGGCACGAATAAATTAAAAAATCTTAAACCGGCACATCCTAAACAATTGGCTTCCATTAGCATGCACAATGTTTCTTTTTTGTTGTCAGTGGCATGATGGTGATCTTTCAGCAACTACTAAATGCAGTTTCCGTCGTTATGTTTATAAATATTATTTAGTACTGTTGTTAAATATCGATGTTGTACAAGTGGCTTTAGTAGATATAGTTGTAGCAATTTTCAATTGGTACATTCGACCTTTTTCCGCGCAGGGACACCCTCACCACGGAAAAAACGCAACAACTCTACACCGACCAAAAAAAACGCGGCGGAGAAAAAACAAATACTGCAGCAATTGATAAGTCCAGCGCCGGCCAACGATCATTCAAAGAAAATCACAATGGGAGAACTCATACAGATGTCTGAAAAGAGGACCTTGAGCACCGTAGAGAGTGCTCCAGCATTTATGGAATATGGTGTTGAAACTAAAGATACGTCCTTCGCTAGCGAGGGTTCGTCTCCGTCGACATCGCCATCCATGAGGCACATATCCGATCCCAAGTTAGAGAAAAAGGTCACCTTTGCGAGACTATTAAATAAGGTATCGGCTGAAATGAGCTCCAGTTCTGATGTTGACATGGTGAATACGATTGCCATACCGATGGCAGTGATAGCAGATAGGTCCATGAAAGCTAAAGCATCCAGTACGCCTCCTTCGCCTGGAGTTGAGATCAGGTCTCCGCACAGCACGTCGAGCAATCAAGGCAGTGATTCAATGTCCAGTCTTGACTTGACAATTGCACACGCAGCTTTGAAGAAATGTTCTAGGTGATTCTCTTTTTCATTCACACGTTGGTATAGCTGCTTCTTCTATTCCTAATGTTTCAACTTCTAATTTAACATTATATTTCTTAGGACCCCCAAAATCTCGAGTGCGGATTCCATTTTGGCGATGTTCCGCAACTTCTCATCGTCTTCAGCAGCATTAGCGTCGCGAGCGTCATCAGCTGGATTGTCAGCTTCAAGTACACCGTCAGCATCATCACCACAAGACGATACAGTGGACGCAGACGATTTGTCAATAGCGTCTTCTCATATTCCATCCCTAGCGCCGGATTCGCCAGTCTCACGACCTCACAATACCATAGAAATACAGGTTAGTATGTTTTCATAAAACATAGATAAAAGCATATTTGTATCCTTTCACATTCTTTGACCGTAAGCCAATAAAAATAAATTTCACCTTTCAGGTCGTAGACCCCCTAAGTGCACACAAGTCTTCCTCTTCTGGTGGTAATCTCCTTCATCCACCATCAATCCTGCTGGAAGTCCCAAGTAGCATTAACAAGTGCTTATCTCCAATACGAGAACTTCCAACCCCTCTTCCAACTCCACTGCCCACACCGTTGCCCACACCTTTACCATCGCCAAGGATGCCTCGTGCTTCATCTAAAATAGAAGCAGATATTATGAGCGAATCTACAACGACGTGTGTTTCGCCAAGTGAAGACGAATTGGATGAAATAAGACCAGAAGGAAGGATGGAGCGACCAACATCTGGATTGAGACTGAAAGTTAGCATTATTTTTATTCCTTAATCAAATTTGATTGTCTACTTACTACAAGATTAGATATATAGTATAACACGTACAATACGTACATACAGTTACTGCAAAGTGTATTTGTATGCAATTATCGTATTTTATTTCCAGCTAAGGCAACCAGCTATATGCTCGGACACGCCAACCCCGTCCACACACGTGACGGACTCCCCTAGTCCCAGTTTCACTCACAGTCAGGATTCAGAACGTGAAATGTCTTCCCCATCACCCGCTCCGCCCAGCTTACGTGTTCCAGTTCTCACAATAGAACGACCTTCTCCGGGCTCCCCGCCGCCGAGAAGAACACCACCTCACTTGGAATTCCAACCACCCCCATTGATTACTGTGACGTACAACGCCAGTGAAGAATCTGACGAACCCATGTCACCGAGACCACCGCCTCCAACTGGCAACATGTGCTACTTGAGTCCATTTTCAATGTCAGCGAGAGGAGAACGAGCGCCGTCTGAATCCAATCTCTCATCGTCCGGATATAGTTCAATGGCTAGTCCGGGCCCGTCGAGATGTGGCTCGAGCAATCCACTTTGCCCATCTGAAATGGAGGATCCAGGCTCTGGAGGTGGTCCGTCTTGCTTTCAATCTCGACGGAGACCATTAATGAAGACAAATTCTAGCCCCGCCGCTTCCAACAACGATGGCAACGAAAGAAGACGGGGAAGATCAGATTCGGAGACGCTATCTGATGATCCGTTACTCGAGTCAAACGACGAAGGTATAGGTACAGACGAACGAGTAGACGACGTACCTTCCAGTGCAAAGGAACTGGAAACATTAGTAGCATTAAAGGAGACCTTGGACATCCCGCAAACTACCCTCTGTTCCCCAATTGGTGTAACTAAGTGTTCTATAGTAAAATGTATAAGCGTAGAACGAGGCCTGGACGAGAAGGCTTGCCTGAAACCTCCGACGTTACTCTCAGATTGTAGTCGCCCTTTGAGTCCCGTCAGTTCGAGAAGTGAGAGTCCGTTGAGTGATAAAACTGGTATGGGAAGATTTTCACCGCAATTCTATGGACGACAATTGCCGTTTACAGACTCCGATGGTTTGTATGATTTTCCAAGCTCAGAATGCGTGAAAGGGGTCAACTGCAAAGCGGGCAACAATACACACAGAAAAGCGGGCAGGAGAAGAGACAGAAGGACGAACAGGACAGCATCGCATGAGGTCACCGGTACAGCTAAATCGACCTTACCGCATATGCCTCATTCGATGCACAATTTACTAGAGGTATGCTTAAACATAGATCATGATGACATAGTAATTTTTAAGATCGACTGTAGATTATTTAAAAAAAAAATAATTGAAATTTAAATACACTTTTTAAAATATCATTCGATAAATGTATGCATTGGTTTTTAGCATTGGACCATAAAATGTATTATTCTCTTAGCAAAGTATTGTTACTTTGATATCAGGTAAGGGTAACATTTTTAAACCATTAATATGTTCCAGGTACCATGCTGCAACCGTGGCCGCAAGGTTGGAAGACGACGCTCCCGGTCGCAAGCCCCGGCCCTGGCCTCCTCCTCATCATCAGAAGACTCGGTGTCCAACGCCTCGATAGCGTCAGTAGCCTCAGCGAGGGAATTTCGGCTACCAGACTTGGAAATGCAGGTTATTTTTATTGTAGTGTACAAAGTTATTAGTAATTCGCTTCTTTGATGGCACTTCAACACTTCCCCTCAACATTTTATTTTTAACTTTAAAATTGAACTTTATATATTTTATAACAGCAATCACCTTTAAAACAAAATTAAATTCTAAATTTTAATTTAAATACCTTTATTGCACTGTAATTATACATAATTATTTATATCCTGGCAACATTGGAGTGGCAGAGTGGAGATCGGTAAAATTTGAATTTTAACGAATTGCATTATTTTTTGTTCCAAATTTGATATGTTTGTCAATGCTTGTTATTATTTTTTGGGGCCACGTTTGTTTTCAGCCTGAGCCGATGCGCTTGAAGAAACCGCTGAGGAGGCAAAAGTGCCGAAGCTCAGAGGTGATTCACCAACTACACTTCATGTGATTGTATCGTGTAATAATATTCTTATGGATTAATTATACTAGCTTTGTAAACTTTATAATGAAAAACATAATTATCTACCTCAAGTTGATACGAAACTTGATAGAAACAAGATATTATTAGACGATACACTGTTGTACCAAATTTGTTTAGAAAAGCTCTCGAAATAAGTATCTAATGATCTTAAGTACGATATAAACGGCATCAATTTGATATTAATCAATAAATGCTAAATAAGCACTTACGCCCACACCAACATTCCCTATATCCCGGGTGTCATGGACGTAAATAACATCAACGACTACCGAACAAACAAATGACCTACGAACAAAGATTTATCCGTCACATAAATATTTTCTCTGGGCCAGAATGTAAACCTAAACACCTACTTCGCAGATACAACCCAGATACCGACTAGGCCAAGGTCAATCGAACATTTTCTGATATTTCAAAAGACATATTTCTGCAGGACACGTCGTCGAAAGTGTCGTCTAGTTTGGATCTGACGGAGGACGCCCGCAAGCCCACCAAGGTTAGCAAACTGCGGACCATCAGTAACCAGATAAGGTGAGTGATACGATTCTAAAACGGTGCACGTTTTACATACTGAAAAGTAATTACAAAGTTTAACTAACAAGTTTATCTCAATCGATTGTCAACTTCCAAAAATTCTGGCCTTCTGAACATCTTACTTAAGACAAAGGCTTGGACCACAACAGATGACAGAAGCTGTAAATATTTCTGCGGCTCTCTTCTAAAAAGAAGCAGTGGGAATTACGAATACTGACAATAATTTCATAATTTGGCATGCATCATTTATTTCGCATGAAAAGATCTTACCTTTTACATTTTCTTCATTTTACTCCTCTCGTTAATCTCTTCGTCTGTTATTTTGACATATTTGCTCCTCATCCCAATACTCTGCGGTATAGGCTAGGCCAAGCACCTTGGCCAGCCGAAAAAGGAGACAGATAGATGCGCAGAAATTAGTTTTTTAGGTACCGAGCCAATCACGATCCCCCGGCACCTAAAAACGACTTCTGCGCATCTATCTGTCTCTTTCTTACGGCTTGCCAAGTTGCTTGGCCTTGCCTATATGTACTGGCTCCTGCCTGATCGGTTTCCGTTCTGCTTTTTAAGTTCACTTAAGTGTAGTTGACTTTTTCAAATTTGCTCACTCCAGATTCCTTCGACGTCTAGAGCGGAGTCTGAAAATGAAAGAAAGCTTCCCGGCGTTATCCGACGACGAAGGCGACGAGTCTTCGAGCGTCACCTCGCCGCTGCTCCAAGGTCGGAAGGAGATGGGCCGGACGCCCGCGCACGCGACCTCCGCGCCGCTGCTCGGCGCCGCACGCCCGAAAATCACGCGCCAGAGACGGTACGATAAGTCCTTTTTAACCGAGGAAATGAGAACGCTGAATGCTGTTTCCGGGCAAGACGTGTCGGACTAGATTGGAGATTTTTATCGATTGTCCGCCATGATACGAACTGGATATCGTTTTTATTAACAAGGAACCACGTTCTATTTTCTTTGTAACAGCTTACCTTTGACGACTCATATGTTCGTTGTTATTTAAAATATCTACAAAGTTTACACAAGATGCTGCAGATATCAAGACAATGGGACATTCCGTGAACTACCCGCGTAAAGACATTCCAGTGACATTAATGTATACAAAATTCTAATAATAATGTGATACATCGTAATATAGGATATGTTAATATTGAACTGTAGTTATTCATATTCTTAGAGTTAGACAAATTTAAAAGTTAAACGATTGAATGCGTAGAGAATTATTTTCCCTTCAGTTCCATTTTGATGTCTCGAACTACTAGTTATTAACGGCTTAAAGTTGTAAGAAATTCTGATAGCAATAAATTTTTCATAGAAACCAGTTTACAATAAGTAGTCGTAGAGTAACGTAGCGCACTTGGAATACATTACGTTCGCGTTCTGTCCCGGCGGCCCCGTGGGTCACGTGGCTCACGCGGGCCACGCGGGTCACGTGCGCCACGCGGGGCACGCGCGGCCGGTGTACGGGCGGCGCAGCAGTACACGCGGTCCACTTATGAATTTCCGTACTCTGCTAAATATAATTTCCTTTTATACTATTGTCTATTGTAAAAACGTTTTTGTAAATATTTTTTAACGTATTGCTCAAATGCATATTTTGTGAATTGTCTTTTGTGCACTTTTTGCTACTCTGTAAATACATACGGCATAATATCGTTTGGTGTAAATACTGAGAGACGTGAGATTTTTGTTTCAGTGTACATGCAAAAAGACTTGTAAATTGTTAGCTCGTAAGTTAAAAAATAAAACGAAAGGCCCAAAAAAATCGGTATACCAAATGCACAATTATTATAAAGTATCGTGTCCAGTAGGGGAGGTGAGTGACGTCACGTGATGTGACGTGTCGCGAGCCTCGCCCCGGACGACGGTATTTCGTTATTGACGCACCAATAGGATAGATCTCTGCAATTAGGTTAGTCTTATATCCTATGGCTACTCGGTATTCGACTATCTTACCCCTTCATTCATCATTACCCCATGTCGTGTAAAAGTAAATTAAATATTTGTATCATTTTTAAAGTGCACGTTAGTTAAAGAAATGAACTCTGTCCATTAAAATTATAAAAGTTAAAAACATCTGTACAAATATAAATTGAAAATTATGAAAGGTTATCATTAGAAAGAAAAGATTACATTAAGTTGAATCTTAGGAAAATTACGTTGCAGGAAACAAAATTATTCATTATAATTTTTTATCATCATAATTAAAAATAATATAGATTTTTATTAGGGCTTAGGCTAATCGAGCGATACATTTACCAGTGAAAAAATTTGTTTGTATTACCTATATATACTTGTCAATTTAATCCGACAGTCGGTATTCATTTATTTTTAGCACCTCCATAATCATCATAATGTCCAATATAGTTATCACATTTTTCCTCTAATCTCACGTATCACAGCACACAACAATAAGTATCACACACACTGTTAAACTTCGTTAAGACTGACATTCAGCAAAAATAAACAGATGGCGTCAAACACTTTATTTACGGGGGTAATTTAAAATATTAAAATATTACCTACCTACATAAATTATATAATTATAGTATTTTCCTGTAATGCCCAGAATAACTTGCTAATCGCTGCATATATTTTTGTGAGGAGTGTTTTTAAAACTATTTAATTATTATTTTTATAAGCTGCCAGCACGTAACTTGGTACAATCGAATTATAAAACATTATCTAATAAACACAATATTTCAATTTGCAGATGTTTAAAAATATATCTATTTCATATTTAGCTAACTTTAATGCACAGGCAAAATTAAATTTTAATATGATATTATACACATAATTATATATCATAATTTATGATAACATATCTGATATGTACTTAATATAACCTTCTCAACAATGTTTAAGAAAATCACATCAATGCCTTTAATATAAATGTATTGCTATATTTTTGTTCGTAATAATTAGAAACGGATTCGAAAATGTCAACTTCACAAAATTCACTCATTATCATCGCTTAAGGCTCGTCAACTGTAAAATAATGTAACGTACTTAAATTATGAAAAAATGGCCTGTTCATGGAGACTGATTTTCTAAACTTAACTCTTAAACGATTACTTGAATTCGTTTATCTGTGTGAATATTTTGTTACTTGTCTTAGTGTCTGTAGCTGCTCTTTATGGGTTCGACATTTAGATGTTTCGTTCATCGCCAACGCGCAGTCGCTTGTAGGACAGAAAGCTTTGTCGCCCAGTTAGTTAGTTTGTTTAATAGGCTAGATGTAAACAGTTGTAGTTCGCGCCAAAATTTGTGTCGATTCACCCCACAACATGGGTGACGTACAACCGCAACAATTGTTAATCTGTGCCAGAGCATAGACCAAGATGTCATAAAATTTGGCGCGAATTATGTAGTTATTGTTCTTCAAAATAATTATAAAAGTGTTTTATACCACTGGATGGGTAATGTTCAACTGTTGTTTTATTTTGTTTGATTTTCTTTCAAATTACAGGAGCATTCTTTATTAAATACATACTTCGTTTGCTCTTTTAAATGTTATTTATGACAGAGAAATTCCTGTTATATAATTTTTACGTTAATTATTTTTGTTTTAATTAATTAGTGTGTTGTCATATTTAGAAGAAAGAGCACTAAAATAATGTAAAAGCAATATTACTTACAATTAATTAGTGTATAATAATATACATTATGATAGTCGTATGTTCGTCATTTTGTCGTTGTTGTAAATGTAGATTGTAAAAATAATTTTAAAATATGAAATTAATGATGCTGTGATGGAAAGTGTTTGCTTAGAATAAAGCGTGGCTCAAAGTAATCTCTATGGACTAACGAAAAAATGTTTTTATTACATTATTATACTTATAAATGTAAGGGTTGTCCCCCTTCAATCCTTTCCCTCCCAGTTAACTTACTTTTCCTCATCCACATGTCCACAATTCCTACACTAATAAATTATATATAGCTAATTAGAATTCCTATAAAGCTGTAAGTTGCAAAAGTGAATTGTTTTTTACCCCTAAACAGCTTTTATCCATTTAATAGTCTCGGTTTCAAAGCTTCGTATTAGGTTACACCTTTACAAGAATGTGAAATGAAAGTAGCTTCACAGTCCAATTTGTGAGATATTTATTTTTACATTTACCCTTTTAGGCTTGAGTTTTCATGTTATTCCCGATTATTTTATTTCATCTAAACCGCGCTAAAATCCTTGCTAACACTATAACTCCTATTGATGTGTTCATTGTCTCATTATTGTTATAATAAAAAACATTTTTTTGGTGTATGGTCAGGTTTTCTCAAAGCAACTTGCGATCTTTTTTGCTTCGAATTTTTCCAACTGTATTTTAACATGCCCATTAATTCGAAAACCTATTCCAACTCGTTATATTATATCCGAATGAAACCTACTGTTATTTAACAGTTATTATATTCGAATTTATAAACCACCCTGTTATATTATTATGAGTATAAATATAATCGTGTAGGACCATCTATATATTATTACTAAGATAATTCACATATGAATTATTTAAGTGCACCTTTTTAGTCTTAAGGAAAAATGAAACTTGTACTTACTTACCTTATTCTTTTGCCCAAACATGTTTTTTTAACTTTTCTATTAACTGTGTAAGCCGTCTTGGCACTTCAAAGTACCTAATGATTTATTCTTGTAATAAAAATGGATCAAAATGTGAATTAACTATGCGATGTGCATTGGTAGAGAACAAAGATTTTGATAGTTTAGAATTATTTTAACCGTTTTTTGTAATAGTTCTAATTTCTTTTTAATATGCGTAAGCTGGAAATACCAATTACTCCTAGTAATAATATGGACAATGTCATTTAATTACTGGGCCGATAATGAAACTTAGGTAAACCTAAAACAAGCATAATTAAAAAGTTGAATAACTGTTGTGAAATAATTATTTTAATAAATGCATACATGGCATATTAATAAATATAGAAATGTAGGCACGTAACGAATACGAAGAGTTCCTTCACACCTTGGCGACATAATAAGACCAGTTCGTCTGCACCGAATTAAATAAGTATGTATCCAAATTACCTCTCTTTTAAGCCTCTTTTATTGGTCACGCAAAATATTGTCTCTGTAACTAGAATAATCCGAGGCGATTACAAATTCTCGTAAAAAGGGAGGCACATCAATTGATCAATATAATATAATTACAATTTATCATCTCAACGTATGGTCGTATCTATCCAGCTAATCCGGGGAATTGAGACTTCTACATTATGAAACACGGTCGATATTCCCTCGACA
>DWKA01002354.1:0-10769 GCA_018249155.1 Panoquina ocola ocola
TGGCGAGATGATTCGATTTGCACCCGTCACTGCAGCACCCTGCCGTACCCTGCCGCTCCCTGCCGTACCCTGCCGCACCCTGTCCGAAGAAGGAACGCGGGCGATCGGCTGACCGGAAATGTTTAAGGGAAACTGTAAGAAGTTTAATACCCCAGTATCGAATACATCAGTATCGGTATATGATCCTACGTAATCATACAAATAACAAATACGGGAGGCCGTTGCTTTCATCGTTTCTTTTCCATAATAGGCATCTTTCCGAATCGGTGGTATAAGCAAATAAATACATGCGTAAGATTATCGGTGATACCTATAAAAAAAAATTGTTGGGTATTTAAATTATTGCTTACCTGTAAGTCGACGTTCTTGCTCCCGAGTTTTAAATAAACAACTCCTAACAGTTTTGTTACATGCCTGCTATCGTAAAAAACAGCTGCTAAATAATTTTATCAGGCGTTTAGTTTCAACAACTGTCGAAATATGAATTTCATTAAAGTTTAAACTTTAATTTATAGGAGACTTCCATAGACGGTTGTAAATTGTTATCTCAAATGAGAATTATAGAAGAAAGCTCGACGTGCCCTTCATTGTTATAGCGTTCTGACTAGTGCAAAATAGACAATTTTGTTTCATTCCTCCAATGACTTACGACAGGTTTATACCTTATTGATGTAATCAACATACATAATAATTAAGTAGGTATTATCCTGATGTTGAATCTTGATTATTATTATGTAGACTTACGTAAATTATGATGCAGACCCAATTTAACAATAGGTACACTAGACAAGAAAACTGAATTCTATAAATACCCTTATAAATCCTTTTATCCAAAGAAACTCCTCAGTACAACTTTTAAACATTCTCTATAAATATAAATTTTTAAACCATTATTCCCACAGTATTAAGAAAATCCACCGCTCCGCTACGGCCACGGTGGCTATGACTAAATGATATAAATTTCCGCTTCCACCGCGGCCATAAATAACGCCATAAAGGCACAAAAGGCCACAAGACACACCCGGACTCATTTTTTAGGCACAAAACTTTAAAAGAACACATTGTACTCATTCACCCATTATTTTTTCGCAGCCGTCAACCTTGTGTTGGCTGACCAATTTTAAGCCTTATCGTGTTTATATAAGAATCATTAAATGGCAGGACAAAATGGCGATGTTGACAATGACCATTTTCGGTGGGCGGATGCAGGTTTTTTGACAAATGACCAGCTACGATTTGTCTCGTGTAGGGCGGATTTGACAAAGAGTAAAACATAGAAGTCAAATAATTTTTTTTTACTACCTACAACACCTTAGTCAGTTATGCAATCATGCAAATAAATAACAATACAGTATCCGGTTGTAGAAAAGAAATCTTTAACGTATTGTTTTTAAATTTCTTAATAATTATTTGGTAGAATCTCCATGTTCGATGAGCCTACTTTTATATTTATTATTTTTTACCAAATTAACTTATGTGCTTCATTATAGGCAATAATCAACGCCATCTGTAGACATTAGTAACACACAAAAACCATTATGATGCTATAATTTACGGAAACAATAACCAATATAATTAACAAACTTGTGCCACTGTTTATTTTATAATCTGAACCCGTGGTACACCACAAATTTTATTTAAATAAATAAATTTTCATATCAGTAGGCACATGACCAATAATTGTTTGAATTGTCACCTCTGTATCTGTTTCCTCACGGGCTGGTTACTTCCCGGGCGGGCGGCTCAGAATGGTCATAAAGGATGTTATGATATAACATCATTTTCCCCCACAAAGGCCGTATGTGCGCCACCGTTTCCGGTCCCTAATGCGTTCGCGACATTAATATAAAGCCGGATTATTTTCATTTTGGCCTTTCGTAATAATAAATACACGACAGTCATTTCACATTTTACTTGAATAATATGCTGAAATAAGAATTAGGATGTAATCCAAGACCTTAAATTAGCATAAAATTATAATATTATGTATCAACTAATTTACGTATATGGTACCCATCTATGTTACCATGAAACCTAGCGCAAAGTTGTGACGTCATAATCGCTGTCATAATCAATAAGGTATGGTTACCAAACTATTCAAGGAACATTTGAGGTCAATTGAGTTTCCCATCCTCAGTTTGATTGCATTGTACGGTTCATTGATTATACAGTAGCATACACTTTTTTACAGTAGTATTCAGGGAATAGCTAAACAAATTTAATTAACATTCCAAAACCAATCCACTCCGAGTCGTGCTATTGCATTCAAACGAGGTATTCGGTCACAAAAATACTATAAAAAGTTCATTACTTCGAAACCCTTTAAAAGCTAATGCCATTTCAATCGACTCACTCGCTCCCATCTCTTTGCTCGAGAGGGTATAAAAGACAATGTTGCTTCTTATTCAATCAGATTTCAATTTAGAATTCTAGTAACATTTATTAGGATTCCTGACAATAGTTTATTAAGATGTTATAGACTGTTATATTTGTAAACAACTAAAATTATTAATAATTGAAACGAGAGTCAGCGATAGAATTATTTACGTAATGATTGAATATTTTAATGATCATTATATAGTTTAGTTAGGTCGATGCGTCGCAATCCAAAAAGAAAGAAAGAAAAAACGAACTTTTGAAACGGATTGAACAATAATAATTTATTACTAACATAATCTTCTTAATTATGGTGACAACACAAGTAGGTACTCTTGAAAAGGGAAAATAATAATAGGAATTTAATATACCTGCACAAATTAATTAAAACATCTAAATGTACCTATATCAATTTTACATTAAAAACCATAATTCAAAAGCAATGTAATAAAAACCCCGTAGTCGCCAACAGAAATGGCCACTCAAGGCGCCATAACCAAGTAACGCAATAGAATCACATTGATTTACATAAAACAACCATCAGGGACAATTTGTCTAATGCTTCCGAAATAAAGTTAGCGGGTAAATATTGCGAAAATAAATATATTTCCCAGATAATGGCTGCCCTAAATGGCGGGCACAATGGCCGGCGATGCCATTGCACGGTGCGGTGGCCTCTCACGCTGCTGGACGATGGACAATCCTAATTTTAATAGCAACATACTCTATGATAAATTATACCATCATTAATGGCCAGCTTCAGGCCACGCGTGTCTCTTCATAATTGAGGAGACCTGAAGTAGTATTCACCAGGCTGATCTAGTACGGATTAGTTGAAGTATTAGCGGCTAACTTAACTATAGGAAGTTTTTATACCACCCGAAGGCCTTTCAACATGGTTTAACGTCTGCTGTTTAATTATAACAACTGAGATCCAAATCTTTACTTGCTTGAAGCACGGAATAGTTAAACAAATATTGCAATTTTTAGTTTAGCTAAAGTCCCGTATTCATGGTAAACATTATTTTGTTTAGCAACGTGGTTGCATAAACGTGATGCCGAGTTGCGGTCAGCATATTGCGGGCAACACTTGTGTTGCGAAGTTGACGTCCGGCGAGCGAAAACATCAATTTGTCAAAGGTTCCAGCAGCATTCTCGCTGTTCATCAACAACGTTGATCAACTATTGCTAAACAAATGTTTACCATGAATACGGGGCTTTACATCCTAAACTATATACAATAACTAGACTAGTTTCTGCTCGCGGTTTCGCCTGCGTGGATTTTGACCAATCCCACGGGATTACCGAGATAAAAACTATAACGTATATATATAAAAATCGGTTCGGCAGTTTTTGCGTGAAGAGGTAACAAATAAACAAACAAAGAAACAAATCTACGAACTTTCGCATTTATAATATTAGTAGGACGAGTAGGATTGTTACCCTAGCGCACGGACGAAATGAATTGTGCGTAGGAAAGTAATACCGGCGACGCCGACGCGTCAAATGAGTCGGAACGCGCGAAGTGGCGTACATCATTTAGTTTTGTTTATATGTTTACGGTTTGCGCAGTTTAGGGGGTCAACAATGGGGTGATTTAATAACAAGAGGGTCGTTTCACTCCGAACGCCAATGAATCGTGATTTATCCGATAAGGAAGTCGCGAATGTGGTAGTTATGGAAAATAATATTATGTCTATAATGCCACTTCTGAGAGTTTATTTCATAGAAAGAGCCATGAATAATAATATGAACTTTCTTTTTTGGGCTTACGTTTGCTTTTAGGAGAGTTTTTAATCTAACCTTAATTTATAGGTAGGAAGCTAATTGTAATAAACACTAACCGCGAAAATGAGATCGCAAAGTAAAGGTACGAACTGTGAGAATTATCCACAACAACGCCAGACAGAAAAACTCAATAAGCTAAGCGGTCGATTTTCACCCTTTCAACCGTCTTTAAAAAGAAAATATTCACGCCTTACATCAAACAAAATGGAATACGACACACCCCTCCCGGCGGTGAACAAACAGACAAACACGATTAAACAGAACTAACTGGCAGATGTGCTGTTCAAACACACCGCATTGAATCAACGTTAATTCACCGATTATGATTCTATCAACAAATGTTTTCAATTAGCCCATTGCGATATCGCGCCCTCATCAATTTTTTTATTGAATGCTCCGCACTTCGGTTATAACTGCATCTACTTTATTTTGTAATATACCATTTATATTAACCAAATATTATACTAAATCATTACAAATAATAATAACAATATGAACCTTGCACTGTGTAATAATAAACTCATTTCATAAAATGTGATGTGAGGAAATTCAAAATTATTTATTCATGTAGGTATCACTGATACACTTATGCACTTCAGTTTTTGATTCTATCACCATTCGGAAAGGTGCTTTGTCATAGAGAAGAAGAAATGACGAAAGGAACTCCTCAGCACATTTTTCGTCCATCCATCTTAAATCCGAACCTAATATGATGCACCACTCAATACTATCTTAACAGTACTCGTAAATATCGGTAAAGATATTGAATTATTTAGATAACCACTCCACGCGTTAACTTCGTGTTTTTCACGTGTTTGGATTTCTAGAAAAAACGTTTCGTAAGTAATAAAGTCTAGTAATAAAGATCAGTGATGTTACGGTGTCACAAAATACAAATCTGTATTCCACTGGTGTTACAGTGTGACCACTTTGACCAGTACTCATTCCTCGTCTATTGACACAAAAACGACAATTGAAAACTAAAAACATTCCGTTCATTTTAAAATTCGGAGCGCATATTTAATATTTGTCGTTCTGTGCCATTTCGCACGTGTAAAAATGTATGCGAGTTTACTTGCAAAAGCTTTTCATTACAATGTTTTGAGCGAGCGTACATTCAAGTAACTGCGACCTCGGAGTTTAGATCAAAAGCCATTTGGAAGCTGAACGTTACATTTTTGTGCTGCAAAAATGTTTGGCGCTGTTTGACGAAGTTTCGTTACAAAGGAAAATCGTTAAAAAACTTCTTGCTCGCAACTGCAAATATTTGAATTGAAGTTATTGGCATTTTTTAGTACAAGTCAAGTTGGTGATGTCTTTTTTATTTCAATTGTTAAATCTACAACGTTATATTTTGGATGGCCCGTATTTCTTGAAACTCTCTGACATCTTCAACATTAAATTATTTTGAAGGAAGATAGTAAAAAAATAAACCAAGTCTTTAAATCTTTATTTCTACAACTGAATATACCGGGTCAGAAGACCTTATTTATTTAAGTGGCAGCAGCAATCGCCATTAATCTAAGCCATGATGTTAATATATCAGAAAACATTGCTTTTTCTCTATCTTTGTGGTCCGGGCTTCTCCTTGTACAGCAATTGGCCAATAAAAATTGTAAAGCAGTTGTCTTACGTAAAACAAACGAAAACATTTTCTTTGGTCTACGTTCCACATCCAGGTATATTTACAGACTTAAACCCATGCATAAGGCCTTCTAAAGAACTGAATCAACAAAAGACTTATTCGTGGCATAAATCCAGAATACGAAAGATCCAGTACAAAGAGTACAAAATATCATAGACTTCTAGTCGTTTCCTTTATATCATCGCACGTCCTATTTTCCGCATACAACTTTTGGCCCATTTGCGACTCGTTTGAATATACAGAGATATCACCCCCACAACTTTACCCCGTCACACTCGTACAACCACACGTCCTTAACACACAGAGATAGAGCTCAAATTGAAGCCTAAATAGTTCATTTAACAGAAGTTATATTTTGGCAGAACCATACATGGAAAAAGCTGGATTCTCGGTGCGATTCATCCATCATTCATTCTTCGTGTGCGGTGTGAAAGACGCCTGTGACGATTATGACGTTCGTTTCAGTGTGACAACGGGTATGTTTGCTGCAGATATCGTTCTTAGTCGGTCGCAATAAATCCTACATTTCTATGCTCAAATGCACTCCTCGCCTTGCAGAACTTTAGACGCTTTTGTGTAGATTAGAGGAGCTGAAACATCGTATACTCTGCATGTTTCAAGGGAAAAGCAATCTTATTTAATGACCATTAACTCCTAAAATCCTTCGCAACCGCTTAGCCTCTTACGCCGTAGAGAGCTACGTATGAACATGTAACTAAGCTGTGGATAATACTTGCCAGTTATTCGACAGAATTGCATCTGGATGTCATGTGCATTCTTAATTGTGCTCTATTCCTTCCTCAAAAGATTTAAAATCATTTGAGTATCTCACAGAATCTGTCTGCGAGGACATTGTCTAGGTATTGTTTAAGTCTTGCAGAGATGTTTAGATGAATGCATTGGGATAGATGACGCGGATCGTGTCAGCTTGTGGAACAAGCGGCGTTTTGTTGCGAGAGGTGTATCCCAGCGAGGCTGCTGAATGCACGGTTTGACAACACAAAAGGGCTTGTGTTTAAGTGCTCTAATTATGACGTTACGTAAAACCTGCCCTTTTTAGGCAACAACACAACTCGACTACCTTAATCGTAATTCGTTGCACGTATGTAGAACTATGAAGTTGAACCGCTCATAGCTCTTTTGTCGATCTTAACTGACCGAGTTAGACGAAGACGAACGCGATGGCGGAAAATCTTGAGCACTTCGATTCTTCGAAGATCACGTGAAGGCTTCGTTAGGTTCTTGTTACCATTAAACCGTAGTCTCCAAGCCATATTATCACGATCCTCGCACTATCTGAAGCAGTGGATGGAGTGCGCGCTCCATAGATATACTCCTTAGAGATCGCTAGAATATACCTAAAAGATTCTAGGCCTCCTCAATTATGAGAAGTTTGTGCCCTGTAGCATAAAACATAATATATTGAAACCGTTACAAAAGCTAAACGTTTAAAGATATAATAGGTACGTAGGTTATTCCAAACAAGCGTTATAATTATGTAATTATGATTTGATTGTGAACACTGCAGAGGTTTGTTATTATTTCTGAAAGCTTATAATATATACGAGTATAAGTACGTATGCGAATATTATAGTGCTTTAATTACTTATTTTATTTGTTGTATTATTAACGATCATATTTCCTCTGTTTCAGGTTAATCCCACCGAATGTGCCGACACATTAATTAAATGTACAATACAAGTTTACGTCATATTTCATTCACCGTGAATTACCCTTGCTTGCGGCCCAATTATCCTAACTTTATGAGGGGAAAATTAGATTGAGTAACGATTGGTATTGGTAATTATGCGTTCATGTTGTAACTGCACTTAGATACTTCACTGTGAGTAACCGTCAAGGAAATGTTAAACTCTACTTGCTGAAAAAGGGTACTTACGACAATTTACGATATTATATTTATTTTATATTCAATACAGTATTGCGCGTACGACTTTTCAAAATATTCGTGAAATAAACGTATCGAGTTTCCTTCGTTACTTGTACCTATTTCCGATTTTTAATTACATTTACGGAAGATAGCAGCGCTGATAAATTTGTCAAACAAAGGTGTACTCATAATAATTGTGGATAATCGTTACGAATATCTATATTTCGAAAAAACCTTAGCAGCTGACTTATTTTGAAGTACCTAACTAATCAAAAATGACGTTTTTTATGTTACAATCAATTTTTTTCCTAAAACGTTTAAAATCATTTCTACTATAAATTCAAATTCGTTTTAGATATTGATATTTCTCGGAAACCAGCGTCCATCATGCGAAGCATTACTCCATTGTGTCATCAGTTTAAATCTTACATTATCATTTCACGGTTGCCGCTCGCAAACACAAAATACTGTCCCTTGCACAAACAGACACCCTTTCAGCGTAATTCAATCAATTATAACATCCACCATCAATCTGCGGGAGCGTCGTCATCGCTCGTACATTATTTCTGCTCAAACTTCCGACGTTCTCTACACTAACCTCTCACCCCTGGCTCTTTACGTGTTATCTAGTGACGCAGGTAAATTTTATGTAGGTAGGTACCTTATCATTTTCACGCATGATTTCGAAATTATGAATTAAGCTACTCTGGGATTAAAATATGGCACTACTTTGCCATATGTTTGAAACGAAATGAAAAAGCATAATATTTCTGTAAACATAAATAAACTTGATCAACTTCTTCTTTTTCCCAAAACAACAGTTTTAGAGAGTTTGATTAAAATGTAAATACCTACTTAAAATATATCAACTTACAAGAATTGCTTTTTATACTTCAAGTTTATCAACAAAAATGGCTGCTTTAATTTTAAACTATTTCGTACACGGACAGAATTTCGTGCAGAATTTGTGTTAGCTTGCATGAATTCCATCGAGTCATCCAACGATCGTATTCTTCGGAAATGACAGAGTTCGTATGGAAAATATTTTGTTCCCTCCGGAAGAGCTCGATTTGAGCTCAGATTGCATTATTCAAACACAATAGGCTTGAAGGGATATCAGATAATGGATCGCGATCTTACTGTCTAAGTGGTAAATGAGTTTCAACTGATATGTTCATCTCGGCATTATCTTCACCACTTCCTACGGTACAGGCCTCGCTATTGAGCAGTTAAGGATCTCCGCGTAAGCAATTGCGGGGTGGCAACAAAGTCACACGTCAAAATGCTTATTACTGTTACTAAAGGTATTTGTAGCAGAAATTGTAACTCAAATTTAGTTCGAAATAATTCCGTGGATACTGAAAATTTTTGAATCGACTGAAATCTCTTGATACCACTAACACTTTTTCATTACATTGACCTAGGACCTACAAGATATTCAAGAACAGTAGTAAAATTTTCTCTATCAAGGACTAGAACTTTATTAGGCTCACTTTACTACAACAGAATCCCAATAAAATATTGACACTTGCGAAAATTTAATTCAACTATTTATTTGACTATACATTGCAAACACGCTTCAATTGTACAAAGTCGACTACTGAACACCAAACGGATAGTGGTATGAAATCCTCGCAACCTCACTGGGAACGTAATGCAGATCCTGGTAGGCCTTCACCATCATCTGCTGGTTCACCACCGCGAAGGGTCTGGGAGAAATGCTCTCAATCGAAGGCAGAGGTCGCAAATCAAGGCTCGGAAGCTGCTCTTCTTTAGGTCTCACAGCTGGCACAAAAGAAGTTTGCGAAATCGATGGCACCGTGTAACTTATCATGTTATTGTACATGAACTGATGCTCCGAGTAGTTCACGGGGATCTGATACGTCGAGTCAGGTCGCGGTTCTATCTCAACAAATGTATCTCTTGTGGTATACAACGCGGGGTTAGAAAATGCGACGGAATCTAGCCGGTTCTTCCGACGTGGCCGGTATTTGTAGTCCGGATAATCGGTCATGTGTTTCAACCTCAAGCGCTTCGCCTCGTCGATGAAGGGCCGTTTCTCCGTCTCATTCAAACTCTTCCACTCGATACCGAGACGTTTTGATATCTCCGAATTGTGTAGTTTTGGATTCATCATGGATATCTTCTTCCGCTGCAAGCGTGACCATACCATGAACGCGTTCATTGGTCTCTTGATGTGGTATGGGTTTGAGTTTCTTGGTAGCCTGGGCACGGGTTTTGTCGGAGACGCCTCTATTGGATACGCCATTGACCCAGTTGTGATCACGTTCGGAATTATATTACTAGTTTGTATATGATTACGACATTATCGTCCATCATCAACTATGAAGGTAACATGTCAGTTTCTCATCTTGCCATCTATTGCAGTAGTATCAACAGCGTCTTTAGCTTTGAAGAATACACGATAAACACTTTGAGGAATTAACTTGACAACCAATATAACTAAGATTAATACGCTGAAAGTGACTAATGAGACCTGCCAGCGTATGATACTGCTAGGCCCACGACCAGGCAAGAACTGATGACCGGTTTCGAAGCTGACTAAACCTGAACGCTGTCATTAGGCCAACAATGGTCCGGCTACAATAGCAATGACAATTTTCCATGTATTATCTGCCGCTGAATAAAGAGCGGCGACAATGCATTGATTGCTCTCAAATTGTCAAATGATACTGGCGAATGTTTTGTCCGAGGCGCGCCTGCGCAGTGATCTATTAAAAAGATTTTGTGAAAAGGTGAAGTGACGTTGCTAACCGTCATCTATGTGACGTTCATCTAGCTAGGAGATTGGTTTTGAATTAAGTGTACACAGTACGAGTATTAAAATTGATCACTCCAACTAATAAGCTTTTACTTAAAACTAGGGTAAAATTAATACAATACGTATTTTACTTTGTATACCTACTGATTAATTAGTATTGTATGTTATATGTTATTTTCTTTATTAGTATGAACATGTTGAGTGTAATCATGGTTAACTTAGCTCCAATTACATTGAGCATAATAGCGAGGTGGGCGGGATAAAATCAATGGTTTTACGTAAGTCCATCG
>DWKA01002355.1:0-10767 GCA_018249155.1 Panoquina ocola ocola
TTTAATGACACTATATTAAAGACGGCGGGGTGACGTGTGACGTCAGAAATCTCGGCAATGAACTCGCGCGCGAACTTGTAGGTATACGGCTATTGTCATGTTACGTAGGTTTAATGGGCTTGTGACAGAGGACTGTGTTTGTAGCAACCAACAAAGGAGTAGGAAGTGTTAGGACGAGGTGACATGGGATGAGAAGCGGGTTGCTATAAGATATAATACAAAAGATACTGACAGGTGAGCGGTGGGCCTAGCTCACTTATTGAATCGTAGACGAATAAGTATATGTACTTGTATTCATGATATGATAACATTGAATTAAGAATATTAGGGAGACACATTCAATTTAAACGCAATGCTATCAAATTCTAACAAGGTTCTTCATTACATTAACCTATCATCCTTTTTTACCCAGGTATGTAAGTACATATATGAATAGTATTAGTCTGCCACGTAAATAACGTTGAGTATGATAAAGTATTAAACATTTAATTAAAGTTCGCTTCCTTTTCTTATAATTGTAGTAATATTGTCATCCCATAATTGTGTCACTGCTGAACTCAGGTCTCCTCTCACACTGTGACGGATTATGGCCAAAGCCCACTATGCTAGCCAAGTGAGGATTGGCATATTTTACACACCTTTAAGATCTGTCAATTTGAATAAGTGATCAAGTAAATCCCACATAACACTGATATTATCAAGATATTATTATGATATGACATTTTATGTCTAGACGAAGATTTCGCGATATATGATGCCGATAAACATTCCTAAAAACAACAATATTGTCACTTGAAAGTCTTTTAAACAAATAGGTAGTGTCTTACTTACTAAGAAATGGCCGATATTGAACTTGGATATTTCGGTTATTAAGAGTTCGTGGAACATATGTAAATGTAAGGATTTTCTTTCTATATTATAATTATAGTTAAATTATTTATAGCTATAAATAAATTAACATAATTATTTAAACTTACTTGACGTCAACTCAATGTACTTCTATTTAAATATCGTTGTTATTATTGTAATTATATAGGTACCTAATAAAGGTAATAAAGGAAAACCACACAATTATAATACATACCATAAAATACAATTGAACTTATTGACATTAATTTAGTTAATTTATTTAGTTTAATTTCTAAATTGTCCTCAGAAACAGTAATAATTGTATGCATATAATAATATGTGACATATCTTTAGCCCTTCGGTAATTAAATGATTATTACCGAATGTCCTTTCTTAATCGAGGAGGCCTAAAGGCTAAAGCATACTCCACCAAGCCCACTTGCTCCGATAAGGATTGTCTTAGTGACGAAGGCATTCCTCGCTCTCGGTAACACGGAACCCCTCAAAAATTATTGTACCACTAGCGGTCACCCATCTAGCTACGGAACTTGCCCGATTACCTAACTATACGAATATATTATCGACTGAGCGATTTCAAAGTTTATGAAGTTAGAGAGCTGTCGTAATCTTTATCAAACGACTACACGCATATCAACATATTCCACAATCATAAAAAGGAAGGTAGTAAGATTTATTGCATGAGTAGCACATTCTACACTTGATTATAGAAAGAGAGTAGGTAGTAGCACAGTGTCGACATACTAGTGCATACATAGCACCTTTTATGATCATACAACTTAGAGCTACATCCAACAGGAAGGAACTGTCCATATTCTCGTCCATTTGCCAGCAGGAAGCAGCTCGAGCAACGGAAATTCGTTTAGACGCAAACAATTTAAAAGGCACCTTAAGCTTGTACCGTTGAGGCTATATTTAACCATTCCTATAAAAGGAATAAATGCATTTAGCTTTAGTAAACTGTGCTCTCGGCTCGGCACGCGGCACGGGCACAGCGTCGATCAATAAGGGGGACCCAAACAAACCGGGCCTGCGGGTCGGCGTGGGCAAGTGACCTACTTCCACGACCGGGCCACTAGATCCATCCATTATCACACGCCAAAATGTATTCCACTCCCACTACTTTAGGGATGTAAGTTACTTGGCAATTATTCACTCAATATCGTTTTAATTCTTATCACATTTGATTATTTGTTATTTCCCAAGGTTCTATAACTTAGGTATTTTTGATTAATGTTTCCATTTTTTTATGAAAGCTGCTTTGAAAGTCTCATGTTATATTCCGTAGATGGATAAAAAATAAAACAATAAAAAAAATTATAATAAACAATTATTTGGCGGTTTAACGATATCTTACACTGGGTTTCCCCAGCGCCACATATTACTTAAAGCATAAGAGGAAAAATAACAGGAAAGCATCTAACACATGTAACATGAAGCAAAGAACGCTTAGTCCGATTTTAGCTTTAACCGCTTTACAGAAATAAAATTAAAACAGTACTGTTATTTATTTTTAGCACTAAGAACAACCTCTGGAATATTCTTATACGTGATTGATAGTGACCGCTCTTTCAACCAATGAAATAGCCATTAACATAAACGCGAATAAACACATCTGCCTACTTGTACATAAAGGTATTGAAGATTTAAAATGTGAATTCCAACTCCAATTACTACTCAGACAGATAATAAAAAATTGAGTGAAAAAAAAGATGTGAGGATATTGGTTCAGGACTAAAAAGGTTAAACAGACAAAGAGATTGAGAGCGATTTTATTACAGCGCCATTCTGACAGATAATATACATCAGGACGCCATGCCTTTCAAACTGTAAATTAGACACAGTGATGACATAGTTAAAAACATCAATACGCTCGCCAAAAGGTAAAAATAGATTGAAGTATGTCGCGCCGTGGGTGGAGGACCGCGGAAAGTAAAGGTTGTCGTATTATTAACAAACTAATTCGGGGGGACCCAAACAAACCAGTGTGAGCAGCGCCCTAGATTCCGGCGTCTGAGGACGGGACGAGATACGAGTATGAATCATACATTCGCGCCGCTTGCCCTGCTCGCCCTGCCAAACCCACCCCACTTCAATTTATCAACTCCCTTTTTCCATGCAACAACGTATTACTTGGAAACATTGATTACTAGGAAAACGACTGCTATTAAACGGTCTAGACTTCAAAATAATACACTTCAGTCTGCAATTTATCAACAACTCATATCTAAGCAGTAATGGTGCCAGTTTTATAGCAGAACAAACAAAAGGTTTTCTCGGAATAAATTCTATTTTCGATACGAAAGTACGAGAAAAAATGTCTAGAACGGACGTATGTTTTGTACGTAGTAGGAAGAAATTAGCTATAAACATGTACACATTGTTTTTCTGAGTCGTAAGTAGGTACGATCCAAAATAAGGCATCTTGAATCACCAGCCAACGCGGTCTGTGAGATCTGGGCGATGATCTCACAATATCAATGATCGCAACATTCGCAACATCCCAGCTACAAACGGCATCAACGTTTCGTCACTTAGCCGTGTCACGACAATACAAAGAAATGTTCACATCTACAGTCGTGTTGATAGGGAAAACCTTGTTTTTGTTTTTCCCCCAGTTACCTACACACGTATATTTACATCGAAGCACGCTCATAAATTACGTATTAAAAGCGGATCGGTTTTATCCGTCTGACCTAGATTCAAAGCGCAGTCGCATCCTATCGAAGATGAATTTCACAACGCTAAATGTTTTCCCTTCATCCTTGGCCTAGCGCCAATAACACCGAAGATGTCTATATCCGGAATAAATTTGTATAACCAATAATTTTCATTGATTATTATCTGCTAGTCAGAAACTTAATTTTAAGGGAGAACCTCAAAATGTTCAATTTCTATATAGATTTTTCTTTTGTAAATTGATAAATTAGCAGACAAGCCACCTGATGATAAGAGGCATCTGTCAGTTATGGACATCAAAACTGAAGCGTTGTCAGCCAAGAAAGAAGAGAGATGAGAGAGAATAAAGAAAACTAGCTCTCAAACCCCCCGTGAAAACACGAGGATATGGTTTAAAGTTTCCAAGTAACTTATTGTGGTAGGCACGTTAACTGATATCGCACGCGTTGCGCAATGTTTACAATAAAAAATGCAGCAACGGTACAAGGCCCAACGACCTTAGCGATTTCGTGTACAATGATAGTAGGTTAAACTAGTGCACCGTTTCGTTACACGGGCAAGTAGGCGCGTTGAAAAATGCACGCTCGCGACCTTAGCCCACTTGTGAGCGACAACGAGGCGCTCGACAGGCCACTGGGTATGTGCGTGTGCCGCGCCAAAGATGAAAGATGCTGGTAGGGATGCCACAGTTTTTTAATAACATCGTTCGTCTTAGATACACTTTGTAAACAAATCGTAATCTATATATATAAAACTTTTCCGTTACTGAGTGACTGATTGACTGACTGACAGAAAACGGACAGCCGAAACTACTGAACTGAACGCAACAAGATAAAATTTGGCATGTGAAGAGTGTGAAGAGGAGCACTAAGAGGGCATATTTAGATTTTCCATCTCGAAGGAGATGAAAAACAGGATCATAGTAACGAAGCCGTGCGCGAAAACGCGGTCTTTTTAATATTTATTGTTTATCAAATTCAAAATACAGTAAAGTAATAAAGCTATTTGTTTATTTTTAAAGTAAGGACGCCAACCCTAACCGCTGGTCTTAATGACACAATTTCAACACTCTGTGTAAACTAATATAGAATATGTTTCTGTAAATAAACAATCATATCGTTGGTGCTTTTTTAAGATAAGTTTTCTTTTTCGTTTCAGAGAAAAAAGCTCGGTGACAAATAGTAGTAATGCAGTATCGCTCGCTACTAACGCGCGATTTTTCAGATGTTATTCATTGAAAGAGTGGGGAAGCCGTTGGGCAAATGGACACAATGTTAATGGAAATACAGAGTTTCTGGTAGAGACAGGGAAGCGTATCACTTTTAATATACACATAATTTTGCCCAGAGGGAAACTTTTAGGGACAAAAGTAAGTGCGCACTGGAAGGCATGCCAATATTAGGGGAAGCAGCTTCCGCCCTACCCAGTGTGTGTGCTTGGTGTACCCAGAACACCATGCAACATTTGGATCGCAACAGAAACCAAAATATCACTGTTGTCTCGCTAAAGAAAGACCTCCCTGCCTTACATTTACAAAATAATATAAAGAAATCTTATAAACATCACATTACCGTTTTAGGGCTATTCATATTAATAACAAGGGGGTCCACCGGTTCTCTTTATGTCGGAGAGGCTTTTTGTGTTCAGATCCAACGACGAGCTGGTGGCCACCAGGTGTCTCGAGTGCTTATTTGTCAGTAATAAATCCTGCCTACTTTACATTTCAAAATATATTTTAAGTGATTTGGCCCCGTAACAGTTTTACTATAGATACTGGGTGTCTAATAATAAAAGCAATGATACGATCACGTTTTTCTGTCCAGCGGCGACCGCGACAGTAGGTACAACGTGAAGAACAGTACCGCACGACCTTGCCGCGGCCGTCCTATTGAGCAAAGCCATTCATTACAAACAAAAACACGTAAACATGCAATTAATGTTTGACACAAACAGGAAACTGCAGCGGGGAATCTTCGCCAACCTCAAATTACCGTCGCTGGCGTCACGATCTGTACCTCATTGTGTACATTTTTGTACACAGCAAAAACACAATAATAAAGTACATGATTGCGCAATTCAGAGAAATATGAATACTAATTATCTAAACTGTATTTTTACATAAAGTAAACATTGTTAAAATATCATCATAATTATGTTGATGTATCTCTAACGATTATGCAAAATAAATAAACTACTAATCACATATCTATCTAACATCATCTCATAACTTTGAATTATGAGCGATAATAAAATTTAAAACTGTTTTCCCCTGGGAAAGGAAGCTTAGTTTTAGGCGTGTTTGTAAACACAATGAACAATCTCCTCTAATACCATTTACTTTCTAAAACTGCATAATATAACGAGTTAGTTTAGACGGCGTTGCTTGTGTGTGTGTGGTTAAACTGGCGTCTCCGGTTTATGTATTAATAGTACGCGAGTAGTAGGTAGGTAGTAGGCAGTGACTCTCGCAATACGCTGAGAGAGAGCCGCCGAGTGTCTACGAGTGGCCGAGTGGATGTTGCAACAGCGTTGTTTTGCAAAAACAACGCCTCTGGCAAGGCTGTCGACACGACGCGGATTCATGCTGTCGGATCCTGTTTATCTACTTGCTACACGTCTGTTTACTCTACAAGTATTAAATGTCATCGCATATTTATTTTTTTAGCCACAAACCGAAACTTTTATTGTTAACATTATTTAAATTAATACAACATATTATTAAATTCGTTACGTTCGACGTCACTAATTTCCATTTACCTAATTATGCCACATTGTTAACTGGATACATTTACGTCACACAGTAAATAACTTTTAAGTCACACCATTCGGGAAAACAATTAAAGTGCCTACTATAGGAATGCCAAAGATTTCACATAGTAAAGTAAACAATAGCCAAAATATGCTGACCAATAAGATGCATCGCAGCAGTTCTCAATGAAATAATTGGAATCACACGGCATTCGCAAGTGAAAATGCGAAGAATTTTGTGTTGTAACATAATATACACGACACGCTAACCCGAGTGAACCGGTAACTGGTTATAACTGGTGTTTGTCGAACTTTACAAGAATAAGGTAGCCAATGTAAACACACTCGTATCGTATATGTAACGTAACGTGTATTCAATAAACTTAGACAGTAATTAGGTGAAGATTGTGCAATGTATTTGTAAGGTATTTTGGTAACAGTAAAATTATTAAAACAGGGAGATTTAATTGGATTTGGCAAAATTCATCACGCCATTTCATTCATTAGGAGTTCTGCTCTGTATTTACAGAAGTCTTCATCAGATCGTCACCATATTTATGTGGTACCAAAAAGAAAATATTCTGCATCGAACAAAAAAATCAACACTGAAATCGGATCACAAATAGCGCAGTCGATGTGCATACATAAAAATTACATGCCAACCGAATTAAGAACCTCCTCCTATTATAAAATCGGCTAAAAAGGACTAAACAAGCATTATTGGAGTGAAATGGATACTTCTATAGCTTGTCGTATAGTCATGGGCAAGATACTTGCCAAGAATCTGAAAGAGACAGTTAAATGCGCAGAACAAAAAGCAGAACAAAACGACCTGCGTATCTAATGTCTCTTTCTACGTCTTTCCACGTTACATGACTAGCTTGTCGTATGCAGCAGCGGTTCAAAGCCGTCAAAACACGTTGCGCAACTCCCTTGTTTACAGCGGCGCGTAATCATCGCATTCTCGTAGTCACACAGACCTAGAAGGCCAGTGGCTGTTTTAAGAACATCAAATAGGAACGTTGCATCAATGCTTCCGTTCAGATAGCGCATTCCTCGATTAGTACGTGTACGTGCATATCGGCTGTTATTGTTGCATGCAAACTGCTCTATCGACTAGGTGTTCTCTTGTGGCAAGGTATTTACATTTTTTAGGTACTTTATCAGAGAAACAAGCAACAGTTTAGTCATAATACAATTAAATTCACAGCATTACAATTTCTGCAGAAAATTGATGCATAATAAAAAATATTTAACTTACCACCAAAATACGTCGATACACTATGCATTGTTACCAAAAAGACAAAGCACGAGAAAAATTCGAATTGGATAACTGATCATGTCTTGGGGGTCATTTACTAATTTTGATGTTTTTCTTTTAGGGTAAGAAAGCTTAGGGTATCAAAGGATTTTTTGGTGGTTAGAAAAATTGTAATGTACCTGATACATAAGCATTTTAGTGTACCAACATTTTTGTAAAAGGTACCTATGCAATAACAATGATCCAGCTTAACGACCATACATCAATTACTCCATATTTAACTTCTATTTACGCTACAAGGAAACTAATCTGTGTCAAACAAACAGATCAACCTTCCGATCGACGTCGAGGCCGAATACCGTTGTAAGGTTGTGTGTGTGTTGTGTTGAACAAAACACATTGTAATCTTCAGTTGCGCAGTTGCACGTCGCGCAGTTACACGATACCGCTCGCCGTCAAAACAAGTTGCGCAACCTACTCGCATTCCCAGCGGATGACACTTTGTTCTAGTTAACTTCCAATCCCAAATAAACTAGTTACATTTCAAGTGGGCTGCTTTCTATAAGGAAAACATCGTAAAGGTATACTCGTATTAGAGTACCCGCGTACCAAGTAAAACTTCTTTATGACTTTTACGACATTGGGAATTCGGTAGCGTTTTATTCGTATTCACTTTACGAAGTAATTCAAATCTCAAAAGAAAACACAAAACTATACTGTCCACTGAAAGCCCAGCCACTCCTTATTAGAAATAGTCACATACATTTTTTCGAATTTTCACATTGTCTGAACCTTCGAATAGTTGATCGAAGGTCTGAACACTAGTAACAATCGCATTTTTGTAAAACACTCAGCGATAATGTTCACTATCTTTATATAATATGGTATTCCCAAAAACAGTGCAGATAAAATAAAAAGCGTACATGTAAAGGTCAATTGTAGAATATCTAATTGTATTTTTAAATTGTTCATGTAATAAATAATCAATGATAACTGTATTATCGTGGCCGTATTAAATGTGGTAACGGTTTGGGTTTTTACAGGGGATAAATTTGACACAAATAAATTGTTGTGCATAAAAGTAAGTTTTATAATAATTTCATGACAAATGCTAAATAGGGATTTTCTATAAACGTTGAGAAAACCCAAGATTAGGAAGTCGCGAGTTTGTTATCTACTAGGTACTTATTTAAAGTATACAAATAAATAATACCATTCTAACTGATCGGTGCTGATAATACATAGCAGATCTTTAGTAAGTTACATATTTAAGTGAAGAATGGAAGGAATTTTGTTTGTCCTGTCTATTTGGAAGCACATCATTCCAAAAAATCTGGACGAAATTGAATGCCATTTTCACAATCTTTTTGTTGTAGGACTTACTTCAAAACTGGAGCGTGCTTCATCCTGACACATCGCATCAATTCGGACAGGTATATCGGCACTTGGCCAGCGTGGTGGACTATGGCCTGTATCCCTCACATTGTGAGAGGAGACCCGAGCCCAAATGGGATTAATTGAACAAATGGGTCAAATATGGCTTGTAGAGATGGTATAACAAGATATTTAGCATGCCACACGCACAAACTCGTAAAGGCTAGTCTACAATATATAACAAAAATAAACGAACATAAAGCACTGTACAGAGTACATTATATAAACAAACAAGCCGCGCAACCGGTGTAACTTAACCCGTCGTAAGTAATCCAGTCGGTTAGAAAACAAGACTGAACTTTCTACGTTACACAACTGTTTTGCGTTTTATTTGCCACGGAATTGTGTCACAATCGTTGCAAAATGGCCCGTTTATATAGCCTACGTTATAAACAACGTCAGTGTAGCACTATCAAGGCAAACAAAAGGAATTGAGTAAAAAATATAATAATCTTAAGCAATATACTATGTGGATAAAGTGATAGTATAGTGGTTCGAACATAGGTCCCTAAAATGAGATATCCTGAGTTTCAAACCCCGCACGCGTCCCTAATTTTCTAAAAAAAAGTTACGTGCATATTAATCTATAGAATATTATCACTTGCTTCGGTGAAGGAAAACATGGTGAGGAAACCCTGTACATTTCAGAGTTCTCTATAATGTTCTCAAAGGAGTGATAAGTCTGCCAGCCTGCACGTGGTGAGCGAGAGTGAGTGGAGACTCGAGCCCAGGAGTAGGCCAAGTATGGGTTGTAATGATGATGATTAATGATGAATATCATGGCGTCAACCCATTGATGGCCCACTACTGAGCACGGGTCTCTCCTTGTAATTGAGGAGGCCTAGAGCATACTCCACCACGCTGCTCCAGCGCGGATTGGTGGAGGGGTTAGTGGCCAACCCAAGTGTCGGAAGTTTTTAAGCCGCCCGTAGGTCTTCTGACATGGCTTAACGATTGCTATCTAATGATAACAACCGGGACCGACGGCTTAAAGTGCCCTCCGAAGCACGGAAGCGCTCAAGAAATGTTTGCCACTAGCGGTCATTCATCCAACTACCGACCGCGCCCGCGGTTGCTTAACTTCGTCGATCGCTTAGAATCGACGCAAGTCACCAGCCCGGTGAGCGCTTCAAAAATTCGCGCTTGCGACTGTTAAAACGTAGTTATTAAACATTCTGAGGCGACTGTGTCTGTGATTGCGGCGCCTGCTTTATTTATACCGTCTGCAACAATACTATGCTATTGGTGGCAGTCTCCTGACATATCGTATAATCATTGTATGACGATAGGGAATCTAGAGATTTAATCTCGGATCAACTATATACATAATGTATGTAGGTATGTATAGGTACATAGTACAACTGTATCTACATAATTATTATAATCAAAGCCTTCAGTATTTGAATGTCCAGGAATCACATATGAAGGTTCTCTTTGTTAGTTACACCTGTCGAAAATTATAAATGGACGGGATCTTTTATACCCTGACAATAAATTATATTTTATGATAACGCAGGTAAATGAAAATTAATATAGCTCCCAATTAACCGAAGGGTCATGTCACTTGACATTCAATTTTAGTGGTTAATTGAACTGAAAATGAAAATTTAAACTGAATAGGAGCATTTATTAATAGAAAATATAGTTAATAGATAATTATATTTGTCCTTCAACGAGATGTTACTAGAATAATTTTATAATTGACTAGCTTTTGCTCGCGGCTTCGCTCGCGTTAAGAGTATTAACTTTCATCCCCTATTTTATCCCCTTGGGGGTGG
>DWKA01002356.1:0-10766 GCA_018249155.1 Panoquina ocola ocola
CGGCTTAATAAATACACACCTTATTTTATTCATAAGATTTTTTTAGGTTTCGTAAAAACCAATATATTTGGGTACTTACGTAAAATATTTTTGTGTCTCAGATCAAAACCGTTCAGTCCGCGAGCAATATTTAAAAGGCTAACCAATCCAGGAATCGAATCCATCCTCTAAGCAATGTCACTACCGACGAGTTCGACTTTAATTATAATACTTACTCGAATTCCTCCCACTTAGAATGTCAACTTCTGTAATCTATCTGACACTCTGGACAGACTGATATCGATCATTATTCTAGGCCACTACGATATTGGTACTTGGGTACATCAATTTATTATTGACAAGTCAATAAATCAAGAGGACTAATAAGTACATGAGTAGTGAGTCCATATTAAATGCAAATATCAAGTCACGTAATGTAAACTTATCGTCAATAAGCATGGAGCAAACAGGAGCTACGGAAATAAACATGATAGGGTGAAATAAGTGGAAGGAGTAACATTTAATAGGTTTACTTAGCTAGACTAGTTCTCTCACTCATCGTTCGATGTGGTTCGTGCAGGATTTGAACCCAGGACCTCCCGTTCGAAAGAACAACATTAAAACCACTAGACCATCACCACTGCTAGCCTAACTTTTGTAGTACTATAGAGAATTAATGAAGAGCGTCAAGAACTCTAAATCTTTATTAAATGAAGACGTGAACTGTCGCCATTGCATGTCAGTCCCCTCGTTAGCTTCGTAGAAGCGTTGAAGTACCAGAAGTTTGATAATACTAACACAACAGTCAAAATTTATGTTGTCTAGACTACATGTTCGTTTTTGTTGGAATACTATGTTTGTTTTGTGATGCAGCGCTGTAATGTACTTAGTTTTATTAATTGCGAAGAATAAGGAAGTTAAATTAAGAGTTCCGATGATGTTTCGGTGGCTATAGGAGGATCCACCATATAAATCAGGGTTATATCCATAGAAATCAGAGAATGTAAAGAATGATAATGTACTCAATTTTATATCGGAACCTCGCGCGGCTTTTTGCACACAATTACAAAACTTCCTTTATTCGTCACGAAATATTACAGCCTCGCTATTGGTCAAAAAACGCTTTGCAAGTGACATTCATATACACAACTGTCATTCATGTGCACCGAGTGACATTCCTATCACCGGCGCGCTATCGTTGGTCACATTATTATACACCTTCTCTGATTTCTATGTTTTTATCTGTAATCGCCTACGCCCCTGGTTCCCAAAGTGTTATCTTAGCAATGTGTCAACAAATAAATAACTAAAGACACCTAGCGACCTACCACGCAAACCAGGTGGTTTGGCGCAAACGGAAGGTTCTGTGCCGACACTGTGTATCCTAGCAAGTAGGCAGAATGCAAGTTACTAAGCTCTAAGCGCTAAGCAAGCCTCCTTTGCGGATGACTGGTGTAAAACTACGTAGCTCTACAGGTAGACTTAGGACTTAAAATTTTGAATTCAGATAGATTCGAAACTTTCGAACCAAACAAAAACTTTTAGTAGCTACGTACACTATACAGCTTTGTTCTATCACGATATATCTATTCAATCACTCTTTGTTTTTACATTGTAATCCTTTAGAAGCATGTTCAGTTGAGTAAAATAATAATTCTCCATATTCCAGATACGAACAACAGCATGCAATGTTTTTAAACGAAACACGGAGTAGAAAATACATTGTACATAGCATTTTTCATCTTTGTAAATATACCTCGTAACGGTTGTTACTTGAGATTAAACTTCCATATTTCGCGATGAAATCTACAAAGATATTCGTATGAAGAGTAAAAAGTTAGAGAAAATAACAGCGAGATGAAGTCACTTTCATCTGACGAGCACAATGCGGGACCCGTCGTAACGTCGTTTGGCGAAACAAAGCGGACCCGTAATACGAGTACAACTGTATCTCATGAGTGGAGAAACGAATTCCTTAAATCTTTACAAATAAATACAGTGGAAGTCATACCTTGAAATTCTTAACATTTTTACGCTTATATCGTTTTTTGCACGATAATAAATACAAATATAAATTTGTTAAGTTTTTATTTGTTTTATGATTATGATGTGTGTTTCACTTATCTTTTCATTTACACGTTTCTTTAATACTTTTGCCTGCTATAAAAGTATTTTTTGTTTGTTTTGAAAGTAGTTTTACTACTAACTAACTTTACTTATTCGGTATTTACAATACCGCAGTTACAAAATAAAACGTTTTTAAACATTACTTCACAGTATTTAAATACATTAATTATTATTGTAAAAAAATGTTAAATAAAAAAAAGAATAGCGATAGTCTAATGGTTTTAACGTTGGTCTCTAGAACGCGAGGTCCCATTTATCTTGCACGCACCACTAATTTTCAAAAAGTTATGTGCGTATTACAAGTTTATCATTACTTGCTTCGGTGACCATCGTGAGGAAACCTGCACACCTGAGAGATCTCCATAATGTTCTTTTAAAGGTGAGTGAAGTCTACCAATCCACACTAGGCCACCGTGGTGGAATATGGCCTATACTCCTCACATCGTGAGAGAAGACCCCAACCCAGCAGGGAGACAATTATTATGAGTTGTAATGATGAAATCAGCCAAAGAACTATGCAATAAACAACGGCATCAATTGAATTCGATTTTGCAATACATTTCGATGCCAAGGTCAAGAGGATAGGTCTACAGGGGTTACTGGAGTAGTCTGTCAAACAGTGATGAGAGGGTACTTACCAGAGCTAGAATCGTCCAATTAATAATAATGCGGCAACCGCTTCAACCAACTGCTGTAGTTATTTGCACGTGTTCCGAACTTAGGGTGCTTTATTAGTCATAGGCGGAGCGGTTAAATACTGTGTTTAATAGATTGGTATTCAATGAAGTAACAACTCCAATAAGTTAGAGCAATCATCATCTTGGATCAAGTTGGATCCCATTCCGTGTCGTCGAGCATTAACTTTATGTAAAATACGTATATTGTTAAAAAATTTTAAACAAAATCATTTATTCATAGGTGCTAAAACGAACTAAAGAAAATGAAAAAATTAAATTATTTTTTTATTTATTTCTTTTTGAACTTGTTGTTTAAAGGTAATGAGATACATTGACAAGTGACAACAAGTTATAAAAGGACCGAAAAACTTACAAGATAAAACATGACTCATCTATTCATCTATTGAACACTATTTAAAACTAATTTCTCCAGCTATTTTTTTTTCAAAAAAATTCTATACCTACTACAGGAGGTATTTTTCGTACTTAGTCCTCGTTAACCAAAACCAACCTAAATTACTTCCATTCACGTATCAACCGACAAAAGCGCCATTTGTACCAAGTAACAAAGGCGTTCTAACGGAATAAATTATTGAATCGTCAGCACCGCACTAGATAGTAAAAACACTCTCAGGCTATAAAATTTTCAATAAGCCGTCGACGGTAAATTCGAAAGGATAGAAGGGGTGCGAGACTACATTATTATAGATTAGGTCTACGTATTCAAATTGGAGTCGGATAAATTCAAATGAATTTGCTTTCAGAAAACAATTATTAAAACATTCCTTTGAATACATTTCCTTCTAGGAATCCTTTTAATTTTATATGTTTAATAACGATAAGGTAAGAAATAAAGTTTGCTTGCTTTGCAAGATAAAAATCATAGAACCCGGTTGATATGATTAGATAGCAGTCGTTAAGCCATGTCTGAAGGGGGCAGAGGGTATGTAGGTCATTATTGGTTAACAGTGGAGGATGGAATGGTAGAGATCGGTTGTTGATTGCGATTTCACAAAAACTTCTGTAATTCAGAAGGATAAGTGAGCGTTTTGAATGTTTTTACCCAGCATGCGGTGTTTTACCTACTCGAGGGATGTAAATGACAAACGAACGGAAAGCAAGTTTAGTTTGGCTTTTAGCTGTAATTGGTACATTAAAATACAAAGTTCCATCTACTAACCTCCGCAATGGTAGTAAGCTGGACTAACTACATCTGTCGTAAAAATGTGCCTATTTGATAATTGAAATCTAAGCGCTGACTGCCATAGCAACTAGTAGTAAAATTGAGTGAAACTATTGATAGTCGAAAGGTAAAACGTGAGACTTTTATTTAACGTCAAATTTAATTCCTGTTAATCCCAAGAGTCATGGTTATTGCATAGACTATGATAAAGCTTATCCAGTCTCCTTGTACTATTTTGTGATAGCAAGATGTCGTAAAAGGTGATAGATGCCGGGCCCCTTCGTTAGTGCTGATTTCATTGGATTATGGGTTTTTTTTTACATATCATATAGTAAAACAGTTTGGTGAAATTAAATAAAATACAAGGATAGAACATAAATATTATAAGTTTATTAAATGAATCACTCACTCGAATCAGAAGGTTTTGATCAACGAGAATTTCTATAAATCGCAAAATTGATACTTCATTACACAGGTATCCAAAATAAGTTAATAAAATATCAATTTTATCATCAACAATTTTTACAATCCCATTTTTCTTTAACATTTTATCTAAAGCTAGTTGTAATTATCGTCTATTCTGACCGAATTAATATTGTATTATTTTCTTTCTTTCTTACTTACATCATACACGCAATATTTCTTATTAATGAATTCCCGCTAGCTTATGTCAAGTGTTGTGGGGTGAAAAGCAGACGTAGGCACTATCAGTAAGTACTACATTCGCCCGAGTACATTGGGCTCGTACTCGCAAAGTACATAACCCCACTTGATCAATGCGGTCGCTACGTGACGTCATGTAGTCGCTGCTACACAATTAAACCGAAAGGTTAATTGCTCTCCTTAACTGATAACGTATTTCTGACAAAATGATTTTGATCCAATTCGAAAATAATGATATTGTTGAATGTTCCTGCTTATTATAATGGAGTTATATTACAACAATTTTTTACTGCGAATGTAATATTAACGTATAAATAAAATATTATAGACAGCACAGACTCTCATAATGATTACTATCAATAGATCAAATTATTATAAAGATTTTTTATTGAAATTTCAATTCAAAATCTGTTGTTACACGTAAATATACCTACTTGTAATTTTTTAACCTAGTTTAACATGTTTTGATTTTCCTTGCCTTGAAGCTTTCGAAGAGGCGTTACATAATTATCTCGTTCTTTTAATATTTTTAAAGTAACATTTATAATGTAGTTTACTGAGAGAATAAAACTGCGATCAAGCAATATGAAGCTCATTAATTGAATTCAGTAATAAGCTAACGTAGCGATATCTAGTTTGTAACTGTGTCTGTGCATGCAGCACCTGCCTTATTTATACCGCCTGCAACACTATTGATGGCAGCACCGACTACGGCGTAATGTCAGTTGATTTACTCGGCTCTATTTATTCAAGGTTGCCAGCATACAATTATAATAAAAGGATTTTTCTTTTAGTTCCCTATCGTAACAAAGTTGATCTCTAAGATCGAATTACGAAACATGTAATTGAATATAAAAATGAAATTTCTTAGAACGTACACTGTACAAGATGAATTCAGTCCTCCGACACTTTTATAAGGTTATTTGTATTGTAATATAATAATACGGTAAGCATCTATTGGTATGTGCTCAGAAACTATCGTAAAATATTGTATGCATAAGAGGTTTATTGAATGTATTATGTGCATGATGTCTAAAATAATATTATCTAATGTTGCATAAATACAAATTATTGACAATTCCAATGATTCTTAAAATTTTAATACTTACCTATTTTATTTTTAATGTCACAAAATAAAGAGTTCCAAGCCAATTATCTTTATCAAAGCAACAAAAACACTGCAACTGGATACTCAAAGTTTAAAATTTCTCTTTAGAACATCTCTAATTGGAGCTTTCGCGACAACGCTTCCCTTTACACAGTCAACAATTTCACTCCTCTAATTATAGTCATTGGCCTTGATTTATTTAACTGGAAACTTACAACATACTAAACAAAGACAGGTACAGTGAACACCACAAGTGACTCATCAAAATCAGAACACATAAGTTAGCAAATGGAGAACTCGTACGAAATAATAAATAATATAATCATCTATACTAATATTATAAAGAGTAACGATTTGATTGCTTGTTTGGGTTCAATAGGCTTCGATATTACTGGACTGATTTTGGATTCAAATTTGGATTGTGATACCTCGAGGCCCTAGGAAGGACATATGATCTTAAGGAAGGACATATGTTTTTATCCCCTAAACGCTTAAAAAAACGCTTACACACTCATACCCCCGCAGTAGGATTTCCTTGTGTCGCGGGTGGCATAGACGACACTCAAATAACACATCACTAACACCCGAGAACAAATATTTATCTGTCACATAAATATCTGCCCCGGCCGGGAATCGAACCCGTCTAGCTTCGCAGGCAGGGTCACTACCAACTAGGCTACAGGGCCGTCAAAGTGGGGTGACTATAATTATACTATACTTATTTTTACCGAAGTAAAGCGAGAGCGAATATATTAGTTATCAATATATTTGTTTCACCTACAAGTCTACGAGTGGGAGGGGACGATGGGACTGTCAGCTCATTTGCTATCTTTATTCGATGAAATTGATAAAATAAAAGGACCCAAGCCCAAGCCTAATTAATATGTTCTGAAGTTCAAACCTCAAACACCTATTTAAAGGCCTTGACCGAATTTCAGTCCGTTTGTATTAACATGACGGAAGACCGCTCTCATCGCAGTGTCAGCGTCGACGTTCAATCACATTCTACTAACGAGGGACCTGACCGCAAATTTGATTGAACTAAGGTCTTTTGGTTTAACACCGGTAGATTTACCTCTTTCACAGTACGCACGACAAATGACAAAGTGAACCATGACGTCAGTCTGTGATGGGATATTCGGTATAAGAACGAACCTTCGCCATGTATTTTCTGTTTTAAGGACTATAACTGCTTATTTCATTGCCAGTGATTAGTCTTGATCCTTCGACGATATTAAACTTCAAAGTTTAACCATAGATTTACAGAATAGGTAACGACCAAGGAAGTTGTATCAGATTGCATTGTTAAAAGATGTGGTCGAATTTCGACCGCTAGGCGACTACTAGTTTATATAAAAACGTATTTCTTTCATTACTGCTATGATCCACAAAATAAAAAATATAGACGTATTTTGACATAATTTTCTTGATTAAAATACGTATCCTCTGTTAGTATTGAATGAAAACGTAGGTAACTTTACACTGAAAAAAATAACCATTGAAATCATACGCAAAATTTATGATTCTCTGGGTGATTAATTCCGCGTATCGATGATAACAAAACATATCGCAGTATCGATGGATTTTTACAACGGCTACAGATAAAGTAACGAGCGGCCCGCCCTCGCTTTGCTTCGGGAAAAAATCTCTTATTCATCTTAGCGTGATGTTGTATAGCCTTCGTCGATAAATGGGCTATCTAACACTGAAAGAATTTTCAAATCGGACCAGTAGTTCCTGAGATTAGCGCGTTCAAGTAAACAAACAAACAAACTCTTCAGCTTTATAATATTAGTATAGAAGTAAAATTCCATGAGTAAACAGCACCTAAGCAACGATTACCGCGAGTTCGTATCACGTAGCTAAGTACATAGATAACAAGGTAGGTTTGGAAACAAAACCCTTCACGAACTGTAAGTTAGGAGGAAGATAAGCGTACCTAAGGGGAATTTTCTTGTGCATAAATTCCGCCTCCTCCAGGGATCGCTGCTTCTTCTTTAACGTCCTCATCGTACCCTGCGGCCGTTACAGAACTTTGTGAACTCTCGTGTGAATATACCAAATAATGTTTCATCGCTTCGTCCTGAGTTAGTGCGCAATAGCGATAACCCGAATTGGAAAGATTTATTGCCACGTTTAGTGGAAATTAAAGAAAAGGCTCACCTTATCGCCGAGAGAAAACGTTTTCCATTAAATACGGAGTAAGTTCCTGCCAATTTCGATGGCTACAGTTGCTACAGTTTATGGAGGGCCGCGTTTTATAGTGGTCGGCGCGAGTGTGTCTCACGGTGCACATGGACCGTTTTTTGGCACCGACAAGACATTTCTGGCTTCACTAATTGCCCATTTCGTTCGGATGTCGTTACTAACGAGCTTAATTATTATTTAAATGAATTTGCACAATATCAAACTTACATTTTGTATAGGTTTTCTCTTGAAAGGAGTCTTCTTATATTGTTATCTACCGCAGCGCCAGCCTGTTTAGTTTAGAGGGCCATCAAAAAACGCTTAACGCTAACTTATACTTGGAAATTGTATTGTGTTTCGCGAATATAAGATAATTAGGCCTGTTAAAGATTGCTTCTTCATGGATCAGTAAGTATTGAAGATTAAATCAAATAATCACTCGTAGGGAAGGAAGCTAATAAAGGTGGAGGAATCTTTCGAATCATTCCTTAATTGTTCGTTGGCACGAGATGCTTCCGTACGGATCCAGCGTAGCGTGTCTATGGAAAAAAAGTTAGCGTTACGTCACCCTCAAGACTCATAATTTTTTCCGCACTCTCTGAAAATTACATAGGTTTATCAAATATATGAAAAATCAGATTCAGGAACTTACGCAATAATAAGCTTATTTTTATACAGCATGAGTAGGTGTCAGCCCACAAAATTATAGTTCGCAAATAACACCATATGCGGCGAACATCCGCGCCTAACAATCCGACTAATGTAGACAACGCAATAAAAACTCCATAATAGCACACTGCAATACCCAAAAACCGCACTGCGACCATATTTATATTCCATACCGATTCTACTTTAATATAATAAGGACTTATTGCGTTTGATACAAGGGTCAGAATATCGCCGTAATTATTGTCAAGGGTGGCATCATTGTACTTTTTATTTATTGTCGCGTTCAATTCTCAGTTTCGCGCCGCGCTCGTCGACATGTGGTGGCAAGGGTTAACGGTGAGTGAAAACTCTTTTGTTTTCTTTATGGTTTTCACAACAAAGGGTCAAAGGGCAACACGCTCGTGCCCACCGCCCGCTGAGCGCATATTTTTGTGAAAAAAAGGATTTATGCCAAAAATATTTCTATTCGGCTTGGGATGTCTCAATCAACTCGATGTGTTTTTGGGAAGATTGGAAAATAACAGAGGGAAAATATTAGTTTTACTATTCATTGAGATGTAAATGTTCATTGATGGTCCATTCATAATAAGTTTTCGTTAGCTTTTCATAAAAACTAACAAGTTTATGCGGAAATTTGTTATGGAAATTAAATTTGGATTACCCAATAGATTACAAATGTAACATGAATTCAAATCGAATGCAGCATAATAGAAAATCAACTGCACATTAGTAAATTCTATGGCTGCACTTGTTTCCCAGTGCATTGAGTGCGATGGCCGACCGTTTTAAAGCACATGCGAACACCAAAAATAAACCTTATTCCGTTGTACGTTGGCTTAAAATGAATTCACAGCTTATAATTTGGCGGATTATATCGTAGTTAAACGAGTGGCACTTGTGTTCAATTGAATTTTTAGAGGCAGTTTTTGATACCCTCTCGAATTTTTTAACAAATGTCGCGGTGGATTATTTATCTGTGCGTAAAAGATAGCGGTTGATAGTTGCGAGGGGATTCGGCCATATTGGGGCACTTTAAAAATGCGTTCCTAAATTAAATGTAATTGTTCCCTCGTTAATAAAGTTAGGGGAACGGATTTCAATATTTTCATTTGTTTCTTTTTATGTTACTGCAGTTGAGTTATGCATTTATTTCTTCTGTTAGCATTAGCTGCCGGCGTAATATTGAAATCGATATTTGTTTAAATAACAATTTAATATAATGCTTTCTCTTATAGTCATCGACACGGAACATGGTAAGAGTCTGAAAGATACATTAGGTATATGTTATATGTAGTTATATGTAGATGCGCAGAAGTCGTTTTGCTCGGCCCTTTGTTCTGCGCATCTAACTGTCTCTGTCATACCCTTGCCACGTTCTGTGCCTATGACTATATCATGAGTGTACAACTTTAACTCAAAGTACAAAACTATGTAGTACCTACATTACACAGTATTACTTCAGTTACTTAAAGAGTAGATAATTTCAACGAAAAAAATAGGAAAATACTTATCGATGAGAATGCAAATGAGCTAATAAAAAAATGCTAAGTGCTGGAGAGGATTTTCCGCTTTTAAAGGTTGTCGCATTGCTGCATTGCATGCAGAAGAAAAGAATATCTTCGTAAAATAAGGAGTTAATGCATTGAACTTGGTACCTACTATTGGCTGTGTATCTCGCACTCTCAAATCTAGCGTACTCTGCAAGTTGAATTCTTTGCCAGGTGTAAAACTTCTAATATGAATCTTGAATTTTATTGTCATTAGTAAGTTTGCATTTAATATTCCTTATATTGCAATTTAAAATTCTGCAAAATATACTCGTATATCAATAAAAGTGACGCATACATAATTATGTATGCCAGTAACTTTAAATTAGAACTCAATTAATTTATGGTTTATGGTTTAAGATCTTTATTAATATTTCTCAATAATTTATTTATTATTAATCACACACATATCGCGTTGCAACTTGCAAGCTGTACCACCATGTCTCAAAATACTCTTTAGTACTCCGTAACAGTTATAACTACTTGTAGTAACTCTTGGATTACTTTTAGATAGGTATATAAATTTTGTTAAAATTATTATAGTTATAATTAAATTTAAACATCCCTTCACTTTGTGTTGAAAATACTGGGCAATGAGCACATAATTCTAAAAATATATTGTTATA
>DWKA01002357.1:0-10764 GCA_018249155.1 Panoquina ocola ocola
TTTTTCAGGGCAGCCATTTTAAAATTTAAGTTTGTATGGAAATGTTAACAAATACTTTTTTTATTTTAATGTAATTCCTTTGCTTTGAGTTTTCACATAACTATGTCCTTTGTTCACCCTATGAATAAAGCAATCCTGATGCGTATTACGCATTAAAAAAATCATACAAGTGGAGTTATCAAATTATTCACGCCTTGTACGGAAATTACCCCGGCGCTTCAGTTCTTCGAAAGTTTTTGATTACTGTATGCGGTTATGCGGCTTGAGCTTTAAGTTGCTCTCAGTATAATTTTCACGCGAAGATATCTGTTACTGTAAGGTTAATATAACTGTGAGTAAAAGTCGATACCATTGCAATTATTTCCTTTGCTCACTCGATGAAATGTTCTGTTGCGTGTGAAACAGCAAAATTGTTACTGTTTCAATAATTTTTTTGAGTCGAAAAGTTTTATGGGGATGAACGAGTTGCCATAAAGCAAAAGAATTTACGTTTGATATTATGTTCGTAAAGTGATTTATGTTTCGATCGGTATTAAATTTGATTCCCTTTTATTTCGTCGTTTTTTTATTAAGACGTATTCTTCTAAAACACAACTTTTATTCGAATGAACAGTGAAGTTAAATAGTATTTTTTATTATTTTAATAGCCATGTGCAGTTGCTTTCTCACTTACTACCTCTGCTTCAAAAATAATCTATTCAAAGCTCGTTCGACTTCACGTACAATTGCCATTCCTATTTCTAAAACTCTTGAAACCATTAAGTGTGACACGCGTGCCCGCTAATGAATCAACGGTAGGAAAATAAAACAGAGATGGCCACCGATATTTATTGTTCACTCAAACCGCGTAGAAGTTATTTGTTTCGCAGCGGGGATCCTCTAATTTACTACGTAGTACGAGTTTGTTTTATTGTAAACGATTTGTGACAACGGTGTTTCGAAATATTAGTACGAAGGACGATGACATTGTTTAACAATGGGTATTGTGTAAAAGGTTAAAGTTCGATTAAATGTTTGTTCCATCTGTAGATTTTTTGCATTGAAACTTCTGAGTTAGAAGAAAAGTTTGAAGTAACATACGACACGCGTTTATAGATGGCGTTAGTAGGATGGAGATACAAAATAATATTTAATATAATATTTTGGGTTAATAAACATATTAGGTACAATAAAACACAAGTGGACAATGAACTCATAATCTGTTTTTTTTTACCAAGTTTTCAGTTTTATTGATGGATCGCTCTATTGGACTTTAGCTGTCTAATGTTTTCGTAGTAAACTTTACATTATATTAAATTAAGACAAAATTTTGTTACTGTTATAAAAGTAAAGTTATTGCGAATTTTTAAATATTTCATCTTTAGCAAATCCAATGCAAGAACATCAATCAAATAAATTCTTGTAAAATATTTCAATTGATTAATGGCATGTTATCATAGGAGATATTTTAAATTTTAAATGAATGTTATCAATCATTAAATGATCGTGTTTTTATTACTTCAATCTACTTATTTATGTATGTTTACGTTAACTGGCACCCATTTGTGGGAAGCTCGATAAATAATGTTCATGAATGCCAAGAAATGTCAAATATTTACACGGCTAAATAATAGTGAAAAATGTCGCGGCATGTCCCTTATTCTCTCGGAATATTGTTATTTATAATTTTGAAGTTTGCGGATATTAGCCCAATTACATATAGATTCCATTTATTTATAATGCTGGCGTGTGCCCGTTAGGTTCTTGAGCTGATCTTTATCAATACAGATTGACATAATTTTAATTCAATTGATGTATTAGTTGAAATATTTTATATTAATTAATTAAATTAATTCATCAATTTCTTAATTTTTTTCTCAATCTAATTCTTTAATTTTTTTTCAATTAATATAGAAAATAATGATCGCATCACGTAATTATTCTAATCTACTAAAAAACCATAAATGATGCCTCAAATCGCGTATAAACAATACGACCGAGAGAAGTACATATATATTTTTATGTAGAAGTTATCACAAAGCGAAAATGTTCAATGTAGAATATTTACGTCTTCCTACGAAACATTAAAGTGTGATTCTGTACACATCATAAATCATATTTAAACGTTATTTCACCGTATCCACTAGATATTTCATAAGTCTCAGATGTGGAGAGATACCAGTTAGCAGGTAAGGCTTTCCGGGCTCGTATATTTCGTAAATTTTAATCTGATCAAGCGAATTAGTGCGAGTCGCTTCATAATTAAATTCCTCGCTGTTTCCATACGAACTGATGGTATAAGAACGGTCTCACATCAAAAGCTAGTTTGTCGTGACGCTATTGTTTTCATTAATGCTTTTAGGGTAAGTTGTAACACACAATATTTTCAATTGGTTTTAAATCACCTATTTTACCTTAAAGAATTGTATACGTTCACTACAATCTGGTTATTGTATTTCTGATAATATGGTGCTATGGTTATAAATTTCTTCCTCATAGGATCGTTGAAACGTAATAAAATCCTAAAGGCCAACTCTAAGGTAGACAATCTTTTGTGAAAGCTTAAATATTAAATAAAAATAAAATGAGATATTTTTCGTTCGATTTTTGTCTCGATGTTTTGTAACTCTTGTAAGGTAGCACAACACTAGCATAACATTACATGTACAAATGCGTTTAACCGCAACATATGTACTAAAGGCTTTATTCACCCACCCCACAGCTACCATAGGGCGGCCGCACCCGGCACATTTGATAGCGGAATCACGGCTTATGGTAACTTGACTGACATTGGACTTCACTATTTTTGGGTCTAGTATTGAGAAATCATTCCGCTATTTTGGAGATTAAATAAGTTCGATCATACTTTGGCAAGCTTTAATTGGTCTTTTTTGAGTCCACTGTCGGACATAGGCCTCCCCTAATATGTGCCACTCCGACCGGTCCTGAGCCTTCTGAATCTAGCGAGTCCTCGCTGTCTTGTTCAGGTCAGTCCACCTGGTCGACGGGCGTCCCATACTCCTTTTTCGAAAAATATACTCGTTACAATTATTATTTTCCATTACCATCATCATTGTAACCCATATCTGTCCCACTGCTGGGCTCGGGTCTTCTCTCACAATGTGAGAAGTACAGGTTGTAGTCCACCAAGCTGCCCAAGTGCGGATTGCCTTGTTTCCATTATACATTTATTAATTTTACAACTTAAGTTTAAATCGGTTTATGCATGCCTCGTCGTGTTGAGAGGTCGCGGATCAAGGTTCCGTCTCGATCCTTCCGAACCACCCCGGCGACCCGCGGCCGTGGCCTACTTCCCGCTTTGAAGGTTTATACAGATTTTTTGTTTTTATGACACGAGATAATGGGCTATATATAGTACACCTGGTTTACAATGGTCCCTGGACTGCTTGGATATTGCTTAACTATACTGTCGTGATGATGTAAAGGTCATGTAAATCTGTCACCAAAAAATTATGAATCTTGTTCTAAGACTAACGCACGAACTATTAGGTGCTTGTAAAACAGTTACATTTTAATATCAACATCTGTTTCACGTTCTGTAAACATCTCAATTAGATGAATATTATAAATCGATTAACACTTGCTACGATAAAGGGAAATCACGTGACACCGCGTAAGCTCCCTGAATATTTAGGTAAGTATATTAAAAAACAATTAAGTCGAAGCGCAAACGTAAACACTTTTTGTTGCCGACACAAAACACCGAATACTTTCATACTGGTCCTATAGAAATCAAATATTCACCGGTAACTTGTATCAGATATCAGACTTAATAGTGTCCACGTTTGCGCCTTGCCTAAAGGTACCAAAGTCTAACCACCTATTGTAAAGCCATTTCGATACTTTTCATATCACGAAAATGTCAAATGAGTCACTTCCCATGCGAATGGATCGTGATCTCGAAGTGTTGAGGGTGGGGGGTGCGTCGCCAGGGCAATAAAGACGCCGTTTGAGAGCGAGGGCGCGACGAGCCACCCCCTGACCGTGACCGCATTCACATAGCAACCCACTTACATAATGGTTTCGGCAACGCGCTCAACCATGACTAGGTATCGATGGCGAGTGTCGGTCCTTATCAATATTCTATCCATCCGTAATCATCAGTTATCTACCGAGTGTCAAAAAGTCAAACGTTAGTGTTATTACTTAATCCACTGAGTTATGTAGAGATCATGTAAAGATCCATTATTGAACACGGCCGATGTTAACCAAAAGTTAAGCTAATCTAGTGGTCCGTATAAAAATACGATGAATTACCATTAAACACTAATACTTAACCTACGTTAAGTAAATGTTTTTCATTCACACGTGCCACTGAACTAAATGCATTTCACATGTATGTCGACCTACCTGATTACAAGTGCATGAAATGGTAATGAGCGCCACGTATGATGCAACGTTCCGTGTGTTTGCATATTTTAATTGCAATCATTTAATAAAGTACACCAATTTATATAATTACCGCTAGTAGTCCGTAACTTCGTACGCGTTGAGTAAGTTTAGGTTTTAATTTTATCATAGTTTAAACATACGAACATGCGAAAAAAACTTTATGACCACCCAAAAACACAATCGGGATTTATTTGTATAATACAGTATCCTTAAAACCCCCAATGATTGATAATATGATCTGGTGTTACAGCCATCATCGATGTTAAATAGGTTTCACTATAATTTTAACTTGCTTTTAAAACCGCATGAAATCTCTTACAACCCTCACTTTTACTTCCTCACTTGTTTCTCCAACTTAGTTTTTCAATCATTGATTGCAAGGCAATTTCCGTGATTTGAACAGCGGTGGCAAAAACCATAAAAACATTAAAAGATTTTCCTTATTATTATCAAGCTTCTCGTGGAAAATAGCTATTAGTTACCCATAGACATTGATTTACTAGCATGCCGTGATCCGAGCTTTTAACCTTGGACAAGTTACTCGAAGAAACTTAACTAACCTAGAAGATGTTGACTATGTCTTTTGACGGACAATATTCCTGATATTTCGGGTGCTTCCAATTCTGAAATGAGTACGAAGAAACAACTCAAATTTTATAATCCTCTAAGTCACTTGAGTCGTAAATAGACGTTATGGGTTATTCGCATTGGGAATGGGGGAAAACCCAACCCACTCGTTATTTTATTAGCGTCATTTCTATAAAAACTGAGACGTTCCTAGTTCCTACCTAAGTAGCGCTGTACTAATGGCGTTAGGTTGTTGTGAAAAAATGTGCGTCGACAGGGATTTTTGGGTGCGCGCGGGGCGGATTTCCCATCTAGTGGAAAATGTAGCCGGCATTCGGTGTGCAGCGGGCGAGCTCACCGCACGCCACACCGCGCAAACTCCGCGTTAGAAACGACGTAACATTACGTCGGTCCACGCAACGGGGTCTCGTAGTGCAATAGAAGAACAATAGTTTTTATGTGTACATGAAGTGACTTGATTCGAGTGTCGACAATGACTTTGGACAGGGTTGAGAGTTTTAGTGCGAAGATCCAGCCGGCGGCTTCCGTGTCCTGCCTGTCGCAGTGTCAAAACATTTTCGGGAAGCGGCTTAAGCGTTGGGGCTCCACTGGATCGTGGGTAAGTGGAACAAGTCCTCAGGACATGACATGACATGGTGATAGGTTCTCGCCGACGTCACTTCGGTGTTTGACAATTATTTATTGTACTTAGTTGAGTGCAAAGAAAACTTTGAAACTTTTCAAAGTTTAGAACATTACAATTTTCAAGATTTGTTAATATTTTTTTTTGTGGTAATATAAATGTAAGAACTATTAGTTTTGTCAAGTATCATAATGTAGGTGGAAGCTGGAGCAGCGTGGTTGAGTTTGTTTGAAAGACGTTTACATGTAGTCGAAAATATTATTTGACCCAAATGAACGGTGTTTAATAGTAGCGAGTAATTATCTGGTAACTCGTCCAAACAAGTTATTAAATCTCATATGTGATATCGCTAAAACTAGAAGCGAAATGATTGAGTCGCTCCATCAAAAGCTTCGCCGAATATTGTACAACATTGCTATGAACAAACAAGTAAATGTTTACATTCATAATATCAAAAGAGACAAGATTCACGCAATACACACACGAATTAACATCAAAACATAAACCTATTTCGTAATATACGATTGGGATCTTGCTCGTTAAAGTATATTAATGCGATATAGCAAAGCAAACTGCGATTTATTTACTAAGAATCTTAGCTTTAAATATAAATTGTGAGAGATAAACGCGTACTGCCTTACATTATTTATTTTACGAGTTTCGTACCGAGTACCGGCGAGCTTAAATTATGCCTGTCGTTCTCCGATACGTATTACGATACGCAGACTACGCAGTGGATATAGTTTACCATTTTTCTAGCCGGTAAAACTTGTAGCCTCTTTATGGCGTGTCCGGTGAAGATTATAAGTACCTATTTAATGTGTTCTTGGATTCCGAGCGTGATAATTATACATGGATGTCATAACCTTAATAAAACTCGACGTTCGAAATTCAAACGGATTGATTTTTTTCAAAAAATAACTTTACAGAATTAATGTTATATCTGTTAATGTTATATGTTTCTTCAACTACAAAGCTTCCGTATACCTGCATAGAAGTTAATTTTTTGCTCATCTTTGCGTTATAAACTTAATTTTGGCTGACACCTATCGGCTTTATCATAAGTGTTTTTGACTCCATGAACGACGGTAGCCACTGTTTTTTGATTGCAATCAGCCCGTTTATCATCTATTAAAATGTGTAAAAATATTGGTAAGTTTAATAATGCTCCTAAAACTTTTAAAGTAAAATCTGACCGAGAATTCGAAAGTAAAGATGACATTTGTATCGCTCACAACGCAAATTTGAAAGTATAATCTACAAAGCCGTGTGCATTAGAGAATTTGTCCAACAAAATGTTATCATCGAACGTGATCAATTGGTCTACTTAAGGGCACTATCTCACCTGCCAAAGTTTTGACGAATGGCCAACTTTCATTCGCTTTCACTTTGCCTATTATCTCGTAATTACAGTACTTCGAGCCTACAAACTTGTCAATGCCCTACGAATATTGTTATTTATCAATTTGACAGCTTTGTTTTAACAACGCTGATTTTGTTATTATTTGTGATGTAATAAAACCTTTGTTTATTTGATTAGTTCGTCAGCTATGTCAGAGCAATACTTCCAAAGTAATAGAAACTTTGATATTCATGAACATGTTTGTTACAGGAAAGTTACATAACATAATTGTAAGCAAATAGAAACTTGTAGACCAATTAAAAGTTTCCCAGATAAGTTTTCTGTTGACGCAAGAAGCATACGAAAATTAGACCTTATTCTCCTAGTTGTTTATTCTAGTAACTGCATGGCCTAACATGACAAATACACGTGTCCCTCTGTATCAACACACACAAAGGGTTACACACACATAATATGTCCATTTCATTGACACGTTAAAATCGCTCGTGTATTTCCATTTCAGTAGCGAGTATCAGAAACACATTAGCACCCTTATTTATAGGGGAAAACATAAAAGTGCGATTTGATTCGAAGGGGTTCGGCCGTCGCGTGATTCCGACCCAAAGGGCGTCGCGTGATCGACACGTGACGGCGTGATGGCGACGACAAATGACCGACCGACCGACGACTTATAAAGATTTTATTGATCGAGTATTTCCCCTATTCTAAATACTACTAACTGTAAGGGTTTATGTGCCCTAAGTTTAGATAGCATAGTTTAAATAGCTTTGATGATATTTTGCTACAACAATGTATAAAAACTCTATACTATAACAATTGAAATACATATACCGACATCTTTACAAAGTAGGTAAATGATCACGGATATCATTCCCAGAGTTGGTTTTCGGGTCGCGATCGTTTGTGCTATCTATTATCTTCCCGGTTCATTTCTCTGGTTCCTAAATCACAGAGAATTCATTTAGTTGTAATAGTTATTCAGCCTTTGATCTAATATAAGCTAATAGAATGGAATCTTTAAACAACAGCTTAAAATTCCAAAATCGTCGATGTGATTAATCCATTCTAATTAACATAGCACGGATCGAATAAAGAGCGATTTAACGATTCCCCAGTGACGTTTATTGCTCGTAAACGCGTTTTTCACACCAATAAAAGAATTAAAGTCGTAGATGTGACGAAGTAGGGCAACACTTCAAATACTATATTTCTGTATTTCGTAAACAAGATCTTCTTTTATAATCTGTTTTGAGACACCTTGTTAATGTTTGATTGTGGTTTTATGATATTTGAAAATTTGATTTGATTAATTGAGATATAAAGTGAGTTATTTTGAGAGTTTATGATACTTCTTATTGATTATTCAACTTCATTTCTGTTGAAGCATTTGTTTTTGGACAGCATCATTATGTCGAAATATACTCTAAAGTCTAATAGATTAACATAGTTATCCCACACCCTTACAATAATAATATAAAATTATCTATCTCCGTTGATAACTAAATATAGGCATGTAAAAGATGCGCGTTTCATTTGCATCCTGTCGGCGATACGTAAAAATAAATACGTCTAAACGGGTTGGTGGAGGGTAACGCTCCCTGGAGTGGTCACCGGGTCTCCGAGACCTTGTGAGCAGAACTGGTCCGCGGTGCGAACTGGTTTCGCGGAGTCAAGTGGTTGACGCCGCGCGTTTACGTAATTCGCGAAACGTTCGGATACGCAATGTCATTGTCACGACCTCACTACGGTTGATGCTTGTGTAGGGAACATATGTATGTGGTAGAGTTTAATTAATTGAAATTTGTAGCGCAGTGTTAATAAATTAATAAACTTTTGAAATTTTCAGTTTTAATTTTGTCATAACAATGACAGGTGACACAGGTGTAAAATCTTGACAAAAGGTAAAAAATTTAAACAACAAATTTTATGACAATCATATGATTACTTAAATTGTATTGTAGGTTTGATTGGATTTGAGAATCATTCTTAAGTTTTAAGTTGTGAATGAACATAAACACATCTAAATAAGTCGATGCGTACTCCAAGTTATTTCAATGTGAATAAGTCTTCCCACGTATAATTAACATATTTCTTAATGGCTCGGTTGCTACAAAAAATGTACTTACTTCAATAAATTTGAATAAACATAGGAAGTAACGAAGATACGCAAGAAAAGTTTAACTTAATTTTTGTTATAAGATTACTTATCTATACCTACTAATATTATAAAGCTGAAGAGTTTGTTTGTTTGCTTGCTTGAACGCGCTAATCTCAGGAACTGCTGGTCCGATTTGAAAAAATATTTCAGTGTTAGATAGGCCATTTATCGAGGAAGGCTTTATAACATCACACTAAGATGAATTTTTCCCGAAACCAAGCGAGGGCGGGCCGCTACTGAGTAATAAAGTTAAACTTAACGTAACCTCGTGAAGCAAAACATAATTGCACCTATATTGATGACTGTAAATATAAATGACAACAACACGCAAAGTAACACTCGCAAAATAGAAATGACAGCAAAATTACACACCTACATGGGCACCATCGCCATGTACGAAGCAGCACGTAGGTTGACGAGGTGCGCTCAGACTGTCTTTTATTTTTAACCCGCTGCAAGCATATTTAAATTTGAACGGCGAATATAAATAATATTTACACCTACTCACCGTAAAGTAATATGTCAAGGTTCGTTTAGAAAATGTTTATACTCTCCTACGAGCGTGTAATTAGGCGATTCGCCGCGTCCGCCCGAAATAACCAGCGCCGGTTGGGCATCTCAATTATACTTACTGTACCTGATTGTACCTAGTACTAGTTTGAACAACGTGTTGAGCTTTCTATTGTTCAGCGAATAATCAACAGTGATTAATTCATATGCTGTTGTAATTACCGAATTATTGGATCCGACACTTTCTTACTTACGTGTGTCGAAATCTTCGATTGTTGATTGAAGTTTGAAATGAAATAGGTAGAATATGAACTTTGTTCTCAAACAATTAATGTTATTAGCTTTGTTAGTTCTGATGCCTACAAAAACAAAATAATAAACTTAACAACAGGGCAATGGATCTCACAATAACGTAGCGATTGTTGATCAAACCTGAGAATGAATTAGAATATGAAATCAAGTAAGTTATGCGATCTAGCTCGTTGTTAAATGAAATCTGTTTTACCATCATTAAACTGCTTCCTTTATATACGCTAGCGCGAATCTCTAATACTGTATTCAAATAATAATTGTATGAAGATTCATAAACATGGTGGTATCTCCAATCCACAACAATACTCACTAGGCGAGTGAAAGCCACCACTGAATGGACGTACTCGTAGTCGTTTAAACGCATACAGGTAGTATCACAAGAAACAATGATCACGGCTAATGATGATAGCGTATCGTAGGTTTCACTTCTGTTATATTATCTTCACATTAAATGTTTACAAAGAATCGTGATATGGTTCCACGATTAGCCGCTTCATAGACCTAAATGGCTTAGTATGAAGTACTGCTTATGTCCGTGTCTCTAGGAAGCTGTTGGTGACATCGACGTTTTGCGGTTTAAATTAAACATGGTGATAACACCTTCTCAATTGATCTTCAAACATTGTACCTAATTGAAACTTTACCCTTCTTTTTCCGTTATTTCATAGCTGGCGACACATTGGTGATGCTTTTGGTGATAAAGTCGCTATGATAGCGGCTTATCGTCGGAACCTTAGCTTTTTGAATTAAAAAATGAAACGTTACTACGAAGCGTAACAATATATTCAACATAGTCGCTTGTAGCTATAATCGACTTAT
>DWKA01002358.1:0-10764 GCA_018249155.1 Panoquina ocola ocola
TTCTGTGGAACTCGCTCGCGGGCGCGGTAGTCGCCGGCGCGCGCGTGCTGCCCGCACTACACGATATACGGGCGAAGATGTCGCATCCGCACGTCATTGCTGCGTGGTCGGATGATGAACTGCCGTTGGAGGTATTATGATGATAATTTTTCATCATTAAAACCCATATTTGTCCCACTGCTGGGCTTGGGTCTCGTTCTTTCGTAATTTCGTAACGTCACTATTTAGTATTTGTCATAACGTTGCACCACTGAAACTGTCTAATCTGGAATCGAAAGTCGGAGTATAGGTGGATCTCGGGAAGATAATCGGTAAGAGATAATCGATAAGAGGATCGGCGAAGATAGCGTCTATATTGTACTACTTGTATACAGGGTTATAATAATGTTGTTTTGGCGAGGATGGCAGTGGTTACCACTCGGTGTTCTATTGTGCTACATGTATGGATGTATGTATGTATGTGTATGTGTCGCAGGTGGATCTCGGCATGTCTATATTGTACTACATGTATATATGTGTGTGTGTGTACATCATCTGTGTTGTGCTACATGTGTGTATGTCCCCCAGGTGGACCTCGGCGAGGACGGCGGCGGCTACCACTCTGTGTTCGCGTGCCCCATCCTGCGGCAGCAGGCGTCCGACCACAACCCGCCCATGCGGCTGCTGTGCGGACACGTCATCTCGCGGGACGCGCTCAACAAGCTCGCCATGGGTGTCAAGTGAGTGGGACAGTAGAAATAAAAATTGTGAGAGAGAGAGAGAGAGACAGACAGACAGAAATACGCCTAACAACTATAGCAAAGAGTGCCGTTACAACTTTTGATCTTAATTTTTTCCGTCTAGCCCCCTTTCGCAACGCGCGATAAGGAACTTCGTTCCAAAAGTAGAGTGAGATACTTGACACTCGTTACACGTGCCATAGCAATAGGTAGCCACATACAGAAGATTCTTCAAGTAAAAAAAAATATATTCGGATAAATGAAGAAAGATTCTGAATGTATCGTCCGCTCTATATGTTTCTTTCTAAGACAACTTTTAATCGACTAATCCGAAATATTTTGTTGTAGTTCCGCGACTTTTAAGTAGTAATTTGTAGTTACCGATACCGAAAACAACATCAGTGTATAGTCAGTGACAAGTAACTTGGCAAGAGTCTGAAAGAGATATTAGATGCACAGAAGTCGCTTTGCTCTGGTTTTTGTTCTGCGCATCTAACTGTCTCTCTCAGATTCTTGCCAACTACCTTGTCGATGACTATATCGAACTAAGCATAACAAAGTCAATCCCCTTGATCGACACAAAATTTAAAAATGTTTCTTAAAAGTTTTGATAACCTTACCTTTTTGGTTTTAGACGGCGACAATGACGTCACATTCTGGTTTCAATGGCATTCAATAAGAATATTAACATTTGTTCCAGGTTGAAATGCCCGTACTGCCCCATGGAACAGTCACCGTCTGAAGCCCGACAGATATATTTCTCTTGAAGCAGTTTTGTACGACTATCGGTAGTGTTAACACTAGTTGAACGTTTCTTCATAGGTACCGCGTCTCTTGTACATCGGTTTAATAGGATTTCAATTCGTCGGATACTTTCGACCCTATACTCCGTTTTAAGAAACTTGAATTTTTCGGTAAACAATCTTGGTACTACTTTTTATTCATTCATTCGTTAAAATATTTTGCAGTTAACAGAAATTAGTTATAGCATTCAATGTTCAATTATTTTAGATTTGTGTGTGCCTTATTTTTAAATTACAAATTACAGTAGTAAAACACTTTAAGATTGTTTACTGAATAAGACAAGTTTGTTAAAATGGAGTGTATATGTAATATTCTCTTTTCTTATCAATGCGACTGCTTTATATAATCCGCTTTATGAATTCATCCTGAAAATAGGATTTATTTCAAACCTTGCAAGGTTTGTTTTAATGTAGAATTATACAGTGTTATTTAGTGCTGTGGGTACCATCAAATGCTAGTATGGTATCATTAAAGAAATTCATTCGTGTAACAGCTTTATTTACTAGACGATCGAAACCAATACTCATTTGTAGTTTGGCGTTTTTAGCGGGGAAATTAAGAACGATTAGGTTAATTTTCGCGTTTTCTCTGGCAAATGATTAACGATTCTTATCTATGTGATTCAATTATTTTAAGGAGAAAACGACAGTTAGGTTTGATTCGAATGATGTATTTTATGTTTTCAGTACTAACATTATGGATGTTGTGAACTGTGAAAATGGCTTTATATAAGCGAGTCGCATTGATATGAATAGAGATTTAGTTTTCGTAATTTCAACTCTTAGGAATTCTTAGACTATAATAATGTATTTACTTACTAATTCAGGTTTGATTCGATCCTGTCCCATCAGAACTGGTTACGAGGGCAGCTTAGATGCGAAATGACAATTTGAAATTGGCAAGTTATTATGAAAATGGTTTTTTTTTTATTACCTGAACGGCCAATAATTTCCAAATCTACTTGAGTTAGTAGTTTCTTGTAAAGATACGGCGTAGTTCTTGTGTCCTATAGATAAATATAGGTAATAGTTTTCTATGGATGAACATGAGGTACATGAGCATAAAGCAGTCAATGAATATAATAAAATTGTTGACGAGCCAATCATGCGTATTTAAGTCATTTGTTGAAATTGTACGTTAAATCCAGATTTTACTATAGTTTATGTATGTCGTACCAATTCACCTGAAACTACAGCCACTTGTAAGCCTAACAGGATCTATTAAAAATAACTTAAAACATCTTTACCTCGATAAACTAACTTTATCTTTAGGGCCTGATATAGGTAGCAGTAACTGTAATACCTTGAAATGACGTCAGTGGACAATTTTAAGTCCCTCGATGTTAGACTTTGAGGACAATAAAATATTCTTATGAATACAACTGGAGGAACGAAGATTGGTATTGTCTATCGTGTAGCAAACAGCAGCGAATACCTTATAAAATAGTAATGCAATATTGTAAACATATTTGTTATTGTAAGATAAAAATAGTAGCAATTTAATATTATTACGTTTACGGACTGGTTGTAGAACCATGCTTTTGTTCTTTTTTGTAATAAAACCAATTTAATAATCGTGTGTTTTTATTTTTCACATAAATTCCCGCTCCCATAATGTTAATAAGCAAAGTATGTAGCTTTAAAAACTAAAATCACTATCCCATGTAATTACACTTTTTTTTATTTTAAAATGTTACAGTGTTATGTGTGTGTGTGTTACTTAGGTGGTTCAGGTACATAGGTGCTCAATTAAAAGTCATAATGATTCTCAGTACATAATTTATTTAATGGATATGTACAAAGAGAAAAGATTTTAGGACAAATAAAAATTTGGCAATAATTCTCAACAATAGCAATAAAAAGTGGTTTCATTCAAAAGCCGGCAAAAATATTACATAACAACAATAATTTCTATGCTTAAATATAGTTCGGACAACAAAATATAGTTAATTACAGTAACTGTGACGTCACCTCCAGTTTTAACTTTTAACAACCATTCGTTTAATTCAACCTTACAAGTTGCAATTCATTTAATGCGATTCAAGGCGACGCCACAACTTATCCATAAAACGATAACTCCAAACAAAAAACAAACTATCAAAAGAATTAGTTTTTGTTCAAAATTTTTCGTTTCACAAACCGAGCACGACACAAAATCAACAGCGTACTAACCTAATTAAAAATAAATTAATCGATAAATTACTTTTGACGATAAAGTATGAGCCGCAACAATTTTAATATCATATCGATATAACTCTCTTAGAAGGCGTTTTGTATGCACAAACAACTTTTAGTTGACCCTCGACATAAATATGAGTTTATTATATAAACGAGGCGCGAAGCGAGTGGTTCGCGCTTACAAAACGTAGCACTTAGAAATAAACCGCAATATCACACGTAATATACACGTAGCGTCTACCAGCGAACTACTACTTAGGTATTAGGTACTAATTATTGCTGAATTTTCTCATCTAAATATCCTTATACCACCGCGAGAAGGCTAGTGAGTTATGGCCGGGGACATCTTTCCATATATCTTTTAGAACCATCACCTTTATAGCTTTAGAACTATATAATATTATGGTAATTATCGTTATAATATAATCGACTTTCCATATATGATTAACAATGTCTATTGAATTTGTGTTTCAATAACTGGTATCCTCACCTTTGCCACCATTTTCCCCGGCCGTTATAATATATTCTACGAGAAACAATATGAGTAAGATGGAAGACGCTCCTAAATACAGCAAAAATGTATGTATTTAATTTTTAGCAATAAAATTACATTATTATTATATAATTTACGCCCTAGCCTACCTAAATGTTGTTTTTGTGAGATAAATAAGTTTCATTACTGGTATGTTTTATTTGGATTCGATCTAAACAGTAATATTGTTACAATTATATAATATTTGGCACACAGCGATATATCCTTTGCCTATAGTGATAAGAGATTTAATAAAAATTTAGAATATGTCAAACTATGGTACTCGGTACTTTGTACGGCCACGTTAGCTAGCTTCCGAGTGTATATAATTAATTATAACATGTCCCCCGTATTCAAGAACAATACTTAGTTAAGTAGTGAAGCGACGCAAAACGACAAACGCCATGTCAAGTCATTAATTTTATAATCGATCTAGTGTTTTATCCAAGTGTCGATTTTGATAAACGAATTTCACTCAAGTATTATTTAGGAATTACTTTTAATAACCCCATACGTAGCGAGCGCTGTGACAACTCATAGTATTGTTTGTGAATACGGAGGTTAAACTCGTACGCTACATCGTGCATATGAGTGTAAGATACTTGCGTCTGGTATTCTTAAAATATCCAAAATATAGAATATTTTAAAAAGACATTACCACTAACAGCCACAAGCGTCGGTGATCTTAAACAAACACACAGAACAATTATTTATTATTATTAAGAGTAAATATTTCTGCCGCACAGAAGTTGACAAGTGGTTCGTCGAAATTGATAATCTAAAACTGATGATGATGATGGATTTTAGTGAATTACTGAAACAAATTCGTTTGCATGAGAATTTCTTACAACTTAATGTATTTGTCATTAGATATAAGGTATTTTGAACGAGATTTTCTTTTATTGAAGCAAGTTCCCACGGCACCAAATTATATGTATAGGATGCTGTTGAGTTAGTATACAGTTACAAAGGATAACAACCCACGCTCAATTTACCTACTTGATAACAGCCAATTTTTCTTAACGAGTGAGCGAGTGCTGCGTTTTTTGTACGGAATATCACAAATAATTTAAAAAATCAATGCTTTTACCATTGTTCAAGTACATAACTTGCTCATACTCCATCTAAAATATCAGATTACTATGGAAAACAATTCTATTTCGACAAACAACCGCCTTTACTGTTCTGCGCGACAAAATAACGCCAAGTGTATCGGTTCCGATAAACACGGGTTATTTTCACTAATAAATAATATTGCTTCATCACAAGTCAGTCAATGCTTCAGTCTAGTCAAAGTTACTACCAAGGATGCGATGGCCCTCCACCAAAAACAACGGAATTTCCATTTCGTTTCACCTTATAATCAGAAATGATTATAAACATTTACTATCTAAAACATGATGTAATAAATAATTATTATTATGATAATAGTTAATTTGTTTTATATATATCTGAATGTTATTTGTTAAAAACTTTATCTGAAGTGTTAATTTATTAAGAACTGAATAAATTATGCATATCTTTAAGTCATACAACTTTAATATGTTATAGGTACATTGGACCGCAAAAATGTTAAGTTGTATTCAATCTAGAATGAATTCAATGAAAACTAATTCAAGTCAAATATTCAGTAATGTTCTGGAAAAAGTACCAATACTTAGTGCTGGTAATAACGAAGTGTTTTGCAAAAAACGACTCTATGACTACTATATAAGATCTTATTTTTCAACCAACAGTTGAGTGATTTGATAAATTTATAGTATGTGTTGGAAGGTAGGGCCATCGTACAGACAGAAACCTGTACTCCTTTATTCATATTACATATAACGACGCGAATAAATATTGATCTAAGGCGCAATACACACGGGCGACAGGGTGTGGACGTAGGGCGGACGAACAATAAAAACGCATTAATATGTCGACATGTCAGCTCTCTTATTAGTTTTTGAAGTTTTGTAAGATATTAATATTGGTATTGAACTTGATAAGAATTAATAGTTGTAATGATAAAAATTGTGTATTAAAAAAATCGATTACTTGATATTGACATGAAGTTTATATCAATTGAATGCCTATAGCGAAGTAGTAGTTTCTCACCAAGCCATGTATTCTTATTGAACTCGTGAAAAATATTTTAAAATATAAACAAGATATGTTATTGAATTAATAGACTAGCTCTGACCACGCCTACGTCAAACATCCTTATGTCGTTGCATTCCTGTACTGCGCCTAAAACTGAATACATACATAACCTAAGTATAAATATCGATAACTAACTTAAAACCCACCCAAGATCCAATATCCTAATTACTTTTAGTAAACAGAAGCAAATGTACACAATAAAATAAATACGACGCAGCGACTTTCCATACAAAATATTCAAATTTACCTAACGATGGCGAATTAACTACGAAATAATATTATTATAATTCAATTACAAAGTAGCCTGTTTCCAAATAAGACTAAAATCCTCTACATTAATTTATAAAAACATAACATATAAACGTCAGGGATCACACTATAATGAACACAAAAATTAAGCTTACACCCTATGGGATAGACAATTCATATTAAAATTTCATTTGTATTAAAAATGTATCACTTGAACGCAACTTTAAAAAAATATATGTAGCCATTTTATCGCTCTGTTTACCAGCGTACTTACATTCATACAAAATTGTATGTATGTTCTATTTTCTATTGTATATGATTAATTCATTTATTTAAATTCATTGTCCTGCAAGTAATGTACGAAGCTACATAATCCATTATAATTATTTAAACTTAATTCTAACGCGTATAATATTTCCGTCGAAACGTTTTAAATAAATTATATATTCTGCGCTATGGCAACCGAGAGGTAATCTGATATACTGGCAATATGCGGCGACGCTATCAGGGAAACCCGACGGAAATACATAACTTTACACTTAACAATAAGAGTTGTTCTTACTAATATAAATTACAATTTTTCAACTATTCGTAACGGTTTACGGGAGGAAAGTCTAAATGCAGGAGTTATGCATCTATATTTTCGTTTGTTTAAAATTAAATTTATACTAAACATTATATCACATCTATCACTATTCAGTTTCTACCTTTTGCGGTTAGATGAGGTTTCACTTTCATTATTACATGATACATCCCCACACATAGTTTTATATTATAACGCTATGTATAGTGCCATCGAACTCTGAACAGGAAAGACCTCGCGCCATATTGTGACGTCATAGCCGCCGTCTTAAATAAGGTAAGGTTGTCAAAACTTTTCTAAGAAGGTCAATCGAGGTCATTGCCTTTCCTATTGTTAGGTTGATTGCATTATACGTAATCTGGATGTTCATTTAAAATTAATATCGTAGGATTATGCGTATATCAGATTACAATATCACACATGTGAGCTGTGTGGAGATATCATTTGTATGGGGAGCGCGAGGTGAGTTTCCCGAATCTCTAAAGACGATTGGGGAAGAGTATTTAGAGTAGAATCTCTGTCAAAATCCACACTCACCAGAAGTCATCATTATTATTTCGTTATTTACGACGCACTGACTGGTAATGATAATAATAAACCATTGCGCCTTTGTTGTGTGCACTGAATAAAATCGAAGCTATTTTTGACCATGTGTTGGATCGATATGCGAATTCTAATTATGTTGCGAACTTACTTACTCATGTCAACATAGTGAAGCGCAAAAAGCCTTAGCTAACTAAACGCGCCTAAACATTATGTTGATATTTCATTACTAATTGGATAATTTAATTATATTATCATTAAGACATTTGCGTATGCCACCGAAATAGTACATTTTAATGAACAATAATTGTCTTTATTGGACTAGAGATTGGTAAACTTTTCCGTGTACGCACAGACAGATCGCTAGACGATCGTATAGTAGATACAGACGAGCTACAAATTTCCAATTCATAGATAGTTCTACGAACTTATGGTCGATAGGAGCTTTGCCCCGGAAAGACAGTTTCTTAGAGAAATCATTTAAAAAGTTGTTAAGAATACATATTAACTTACAGATTATAATTACAAAACACAAGTTTGAGCAGTACACACGGAAAAATAGGTATACTTGTACGTTTAAAGAATTATGCTAATATAGATCGTAGTGCTACGCAATAGTTCATAACACTTTATCAGGTCAAACTGAAGTTTTGTTTGAAGTGGTTTCAGAATTTAAGTATACTTCAGAAATGTTTCATAGACCGCCTAAAGTTATAATTTAGCCTTAAAGTTAGAGTATGACATTATAGGAAGACTTGCTTCTACTTTATGTCGCTAAGTTTACAATTTTATGTACTACATAGTGTAGAAAACATTTTAAAACCAAGCGTCAAATAAGTATTCATTAGAAACATCACTTCGAACTGTTCGATAATATTAAATAGTCATTAATACCCAATAAATATTAGATAATTTGTTAACTTATACACGATAAATCGTATAGGATTTACAATATTACATTTTATTATTTTTACGTACTGAAGTTTGTCAGTGACGTTAAGTAACTCGGGGGTAGATAAGGCCTCGCGTACGTACTTTGCGAGAGTGCTCATGACTTAATGACCAAACAAAAAAACATTGATGACTTTAGAAGCCTCATTTTGTAACAAAACCCCACTTTTTATATATTTGACTGCTCTTTCGGAAGACTACAGTGTTTACTGAATACAAAACGAACTATTATTTCATCAGGTTTCAAAATTGCAATTGTAGCATCAATACACAGATTTTATATTACATATTATCACAATTCTAGTATGAGATTAATTGTCGTTCTCAATAATCTATCTATCCATCTTCCCCAAGTTGCGTAACATGTAACAGTCAGAGTATTATGCTTTCAGTAATTATTAGTACCAACAAAATTATCAGGGGATTATGGACAGATACACTATTGCAAACTACCGTTACTGAATCTTAGCACTAACGCAAAATATCGTACGCGAGACAATTCGAAACTTAATAATTAAACCTTTAACAGCCATCATACAAAGTAAACACATACGTTTTTAGTTAACGACAATTGAAACGGAGGCACAAAGGAGCGCTCATGTACAATTGTTTAAAGTGTTAAAACGAATCTAGAATTTATTTAAATATACAGAAGAGTTAATTAATAAGTTGCTCATTGTCAGCCGTAGATAGAAACTTGAGGCATCACGAAATACTGAGCTGTAGCCTGTTATATCAAAATACCCTGTTAATGTCAAATAATATCCCACAGTAATAATAATTATGTTCATCTGTACATCAGCGCTCCGTTGTGTTCAAACCACGCCATTCTTTGTATCTGAACCCTTTACAACTGTAATTAAATACCGATGACGTCACCCGAGTCCCCCCACCCCACTCAAAACTGAAGTTTTGGTCGTACGGTTCAGTTCGTACTGATGATCTATTCTCCGTTTTCAATGGCCGCCAGTGACGTCACAGCCTCCGCCCGCGACTCAAAACTTACACATTTTACTTTTAGGATCCATTTAGTACTTATCTGGCTGCCCTCCGTTGTCAACTGCTGACGTCACCCTCCCACCGATCACACATTTATTCTTAGGATTCATTTAGTACTTATCTGGCGAGTTCTCCTCCGCTGTTCACGGCCGCTGACGCCCACCCTTCTTCTGACGTCACACGGTCCCCACGGCCGCTGACGTCACGCCCCCCCCCCCGTGCGTGACGTCACACCGCGGCCACCTGTACCCGGTGCAGGCGCCGCTAGCTGCACGGCGGCGGCAGGCCGGCGAGGTGCAGCAGCGCCTCGGCGGTGCGCCGCTCCTCGCCGCGGCTGTACGAGTGCTCGTCGCGCGCGCACCGCGATATCACCAGGTTGGCGGCGGGCGGCAGCTGCGGGGGTGGCAGAATGTTGGATCAACGTCATCTAGCGGCGGGCGGTATAAACTTTGCCGCTTAGTGTTTTTGTTCTTTTTTGTATAGTGTAGTACTATCGAAGAATGATCTCGCATCATATTGTGGCACCGTCTTAAACCAATATTTTCTTTATTTATTTGAGGTAAGGTTTTCAAAATATTATAAGGAAGAAAGATGATCGAGTTCAATGACTCTTCGATTCTTAGTTTTATTGCATTTTTGTATATCTCATGTTAATTCGAGTGGACTTATAAAAATCGATTTCCACAAAAATACATGAGATAATATAATAAGAAAACTAACAAACAAAATAACGAAAACCACCCATACCTGATCAAGCACAGCCGGCCCATATTTCATAGCGAGCACCGTAGCCGCCGCTAGGTATTCATCCGCGCCCGGCTCTGGGCGGGTGTCGGCCGCCAACCGCCGCGCTAGATACGGGAACAACACCGGATCCGGTGCGTTCTTGTCACACCCCTCCCGCATGTCCGCACCGCATCCGTCCCGCATATCCGCACCGCATCCGTTCGCATCGCCCGCATCCTCGCACTGCGCCCGCATGTCCGCGTCCGTCGTGCCGACCGCTACGTCCACGCTTACCGTTACTGGTTCGGGTTCAACCACCGGCATCGGTTGACGGCCGAA
>DWKA01002359.1:0-10763 GCA_018249155.1 Panoquina ocola ocola
CGTTGATAGATCACTATGTCAGTCAGTCAGTCAGTCAGTCAGTCAGTCAGTCACCTTTGAGTTTTATATATTTAGATGGTTTGTTTCATAGTGCTGAGTTAATGCAGTTTTGTAGTCGACAAACAGCAGTAATACCTATACTTTCAGATACAGATTTATTCATAAATGAATAGAACGTCTAGCGTCCACGATGAATGAACTCTATGAAATTTTTTCATAAACTACCTGTCAACCAGTTAGGTTCCACTTACTACGCATTTCTTACGTGCGTATGTTTGTGTTTAAAAAATACTAAATGTACTTTTGTCGCCTTCATAATTTATAAGAGCAAGTCAGTTGCATATTCCATTCGGCAGTACTTTTAATTGATACGGCAATAAAAGTGTCATTCCATCAATAACTCAGCAGTCGCCGTAAAAACAATAAATTCAATAGCATTTCTTGCCTTAAATAAGCCAATAAATATTTATGAGTAAATTAAAAATTACTACAATAAGTAATTGCATGTATTACAACTGGCTCGATTCAAATTTGTATTACACCTGCAGTAGAAAAAGTTATTCGTGATTGTGTGATGTGGTATTGTTAATTACGTGTAATAAAATTTTATTTTTAATTGACTCTTTTTTGTTATGTAGGTAAACCATATTAAGTTCAGGAGTAAAATAACGACATTCGAAAAATTACACTTGGTTTATGTACAGAAAAAAATACCAAAAAAAAATTGTTTACCGTCAAGTAATCTAAAAATATATTTTTTACTAGTCTTCCGCTCGAGGCTTCGCCCGCGTGGAATTATGACTGTAACAGTTTTTCCCCCTTTTTACCCCCTTCGGGGCATAATATAAGCATAATATACATACCTATGTAGTTCACTAAAATACATAGCTACCTACAATGTTCTACATACGTACGTATAACCATTCTTAAACACACGTAGCTATACAAACTAGCATCCTGACAGTATTTCAAACAATACATCAACCACGGACCATTACACGGGAGACGCCATCCTTTGAAGACTGCCCAGTTCTGGAACGCTCGGCATTTTGATTGCGCGCCCCCAATGATTGCGAGCGCTTTGATTAACAGATTCCTGGCTACCTGCTGACATTATCGATGTGCTAATGTCCATGGAGACACCGCGTACATCGCTGGAATAACAACGGAGCTGCTATTTGAGAATTCAAAAACAAAAAATAGTATAACAGCAGTGGCTATTATTACAATGTATAATGCTCTAGGGGTCTAGGAAGTAAGCATAATGTCACGTATAAATAAAATTATTTAACTAACATGGGTTGAAGTCGAGAACAATGGTATTTTTTCAATAGATAATCAATGAAGAAGTCTGCTGAATAATCCATTAGGATTAAAAAAATGTTAAACTTATCTCATTAAATTGTAAATAGGTCTTATTATGGTCAGTAAAAAATTAACCCTCGCTCTAATTTTCCTTGTAATGTGGATGGCATGGACGACTGAAATAACACATTAGCAGCACCTGATAATCATTTTATCTGTCACATAAATAACTGCCTTACCAGGAGTAGAACCTGGATCCCTTTTCACAGACAAAGTCTCTACCATCTACGGGATTGTACCTATATATTTGAGTTGTCCCGTTAATATCGTTTTATTGAATGTATTTTAGTAGCTGCGTGACTGGTCATATCAAAAAGCGCGTCGCTACCAACTGCACTATGCAAATGCAATTTTATGCGCCGACACGCGGCATGTGGAAAAAAACTACTGAAAAATAAAATTAATAAAGTAATATTTTTTACGTTACCTTAATTCTTTGTAGAAAATACATACCTAAATACATAATAGAACATCTGGTTGTCGTTGCGATATATCTAAACACGACTTTACATAGGTATACTTACGAGTACCTAGTATATATGCTAAATGTAAATATTGTATGCTATGCTAATTATATTATATTATATGCTAAATCTAAATTGAGACAAAACAAAGCCTTTTATTTCGACACTGGCACATCGTCAGGTTGTGCCTCTCATGAAAAATTATGAACCCGCGGTGAAAATTACGCAACTTGTCTGATTAAATTAGAAGTTGGCTCAGTAATTAGCGGGTACATCGCATTTCACTCCGCGCACGCTTAGCGGAAAACAGATTTTCTCTCGGGAGCCGTTTGGAAAACCCGCATTTTTTACATCAAAAATTCATCAGTTTTTTCAATATCGTCATAATTTTATTGCAACATTTCGGACAGTCATAGGTACACCTGTTTTTTTTTCGACATAAATATTCTAAGAAAATTAATTTTGTTTAATTGGCATAATTTAAAAATGTATTAACATTATTTCGTTTTATAAACGTCTAAATATAATTATAATAAACTAATAGTTCCTAAAGTAAGAGTAAGGAGTAGTAACAGCCAATAGACATTTTATTCAAATCAAATAGGTACCTACACAAACAAATCACACCAAAACATAAACAAAAAGGGAACAATCTACAGATTTATATACGACTTATAAAGTAATACGGATTGTAGTATTAATACAGAATTTAAGTAAATTTTAAAGTAAATAACCTTGAGACAAAAGTAGATTGATGCACGCATTCCTCCTTATTGATGATCCTTCACAGGATAGCCCTTTGAAATTTACAAGAAAATATATTACACTGCTATATTTAACATCTTTACAGATGGATTACTTTATTTTTATTATTTAAATAAGTACAAATTTCGTCAAACATTTAATACATTTAAATAAAAAAAATTTACAAATCGTATTCTTTATTTTTTTTAATAAGATTTAACTTTTACTCGTAGGTAGGTATATTTATAGACAGAGTGAAAAAATATACTATAATACTAAAAGTTACCTTATCCTTACCAAGTCAGCTATTATTAACATAACCTGTTCATCAGTTTTATTAGATGTAACTAGAGTAACACATATTTACCTATCTTTGATTTGAGAAACACAACCTACTCATGACAATATTGTGTTAATAGCAAATAGTAATAATTTAATACTACTATGGAGTCTAGAAACACAAAAAAATCTAGAGCTACAAAAAAATAGTAATTCCGTTTCATTTTCTTTGATTAACACAAATCAAAATTCATAAGTATCAAAAATCATCGCGGCCATAAAACAAGTCGAAATCCTTCCGCTTTGAAACCGCTTGACGTCGATAGGTACAGCGGCGATAAATCAAACCACTTTGTGACTTTGTTCTAACAATAGCTCTCTAATTGACAAATAGTGGAAATGATAAATACAAGCGCTGGGAATTTTCCAAAAATACACCCTTTGATCGTCACTTGATTAACAACTGGCGACCGGCGGCGCCGCGCGAAATCTTATTAATTTTCTTTTTAATCCGAACTCCTCTAACGATTTGTCTCACACTCAATACGAGAGCGGTGGTAATGGTATAATCAGGTGCAAAAAGTATTATTTTTTGTTTATGTATTTTTTAATTAGGTACTTATTTTTCTACATACGCTCTAGAATTTAACTGAGGGTTTTTAAGACATTTCCCTTTGACACTACACGTGTGTGTACACTTAACGTCACATAACAATAAAACGAGCCAACAATAACAATACATTTAACTTTTTTACGAATCATGTTTTTAAAACAAAAATTACGGGGTGATTCGATTTGGGTGGCCGAGTATGTTTTATCAGTGGTGAAGCGAGTACCTTAATACAGCTATACTTCTGTGATTTATGACACATTAGCACTTGAAACACAATGTTTGATGATTCATAACACGTTATTTAAGATTTCACATCGTAGACCTAGAATAAGCTGAATAGATTTTTATATTTTTAATAAATTATTTTTAGATATGACGTTTATTAGGATAGAAATGACAGAGTGACACATTAATTTTGTTTCGTGTGTGGGAATTTTTTTAACATGCTTCAGATATGTGTTAACATTAATTTAATGGCGTCTATTTATCCCGTCCGATTACATTACTCTGTGTTGTTATCGACAAATAAAATAAAATAAAATAAATTGCACAAAACGTCACTTATATAAAAGCTACTTCTATAACTTATCCACAATTATTTGTATGCATAATTTTGTGCTGTATTTTACAGACGCATTAAAATTATTATTTGTGAATAATAATTGAAACACAATGCTATTGGACATATAATTAATTTAATTCGCAATAACAATGGCGTCTAAAATATAGTAGTAGGTAAGTTAAAATTGAAATAATTATCATTTTGATTCATTTAATATTCGCAGCTGTTTAAAAAATTTACGTTTAGTGTTGTAGCTACGTTTTAATGTATTTTTATATGCATAATATTAATAGGACTGAATGAGTCCACAACTTTAAATGCCTATTTTCGTCTATAAAATTAACATACGACGACGCTCATTCAACAAGATTGTAGGTGACTAATATGATACGACTTCTGCGTAGAAATGATACCTGCCTCAAGTAAAGGGCATGAGAAAACAACTCGGCGGACGATAAAACCAGTTTCGAGAAATAAATCAAAAGCTACATACACGGTTATCAAATTATCAAAAACACGTGAGTCTGTTAATTTCCTCGTCGGTCAGTTTAAAGACACATTCCTTGAACCGACTCTCTGCGATCTTATCATGCCCTGGTAATTGCGGGCTAGAAACATTAGCTGGTATGTATAATATTACAACGAATATAATGTAAATGTTCGCGGTTCTAGGCTAGGTTTAAAAATGATACGGTTTTTTAGTTAGCTCTCGATACGTGATCAATTTACGGAACTAAGTATTTCTCATTCTATAATTAAAATTTTTATTATAAAAATCGAGTTTTAAATACATAATAATATGGTATGTCGCATATCGTGTCATTTTATCAATTAAATTTTAAAATGCGAATAGCAACTTTGAAGGTTGAGTTTAACTTTAAAAATGGAATTAATTCCCAGCATCTTTAATAAATGAAAAGATACTATACATTTTGCTTCGTAGACCTGGTTGTTGGAATGTAAAAGGAAATTGAAAATTAAAAAAAGCGCGAGGGTTGGTCTGCATGGGGGTGGCGAAATCGTAAATTTAAATTGTCCATCCCTCAATATGCAAATTTTGTAGGCATGCCTTTCAATTGTACTTTCTCATTCGAAGATAAACGTGAAGTGGTAATGAATAAATAGCATTTGTTTCATGAATTCATAATTATATATGTATGATATAGTTATATTATGTACCTACTTATATATATAAGCATTAAGTGATATGGATGAAGGAAACAGGAATGAAGTCGATAGACTGGACTGACTGTATCTTACTCAGTCTCATTTCTCGACAGCAACATAAAGGAGTGAATTCACCTGACTTGTACTCGTTTCCCAAATAGCACATTTTATATTATATTTAGCTTCTTGCTACAATTATGTCATTCTCTGGTCGGTAATTCCATATAAATAAGTAGATACTTGTGGTTAATGGATTCATTTCTTACATACACGACAAGGAAATCGAAGTGAATGTTTACCACCCATCAAAGAAACTACGCATAGATGTATATGAAAGTAATATATTTATCGTGTAATATTCACAATTTTTCAGGAATACTTGAACTAATTCTGTAGTAAAATATAATATGACAATTTGTACCTATATGTAGCTAACAAATGGCATCTGCGAAGAACATATTGTCAAGAGAGTTGCCGCCATCATTAACTGTAGCTAATGAAGCTTGAGCTTTCGGGTTTTAAATAACTTGCGCCAGCCTCTAGGGGCGGGCCGGTGCCGAGTACTGTGCCATATAGATTTTTTATTCTGAACATGAATTTAACAAACCATATCAAAAACTTTGCGATGTGACTTTACACTGCTGTCTTTCTTTCATACTCTCGTACCATAAATACACAGTAACGTACTGGTGCCTAGTTGACAAGGTTATCTCTGAAAACGACTTTCTTGCTCATAGATTTAGTCTAAATGCGAAATGTGTTTTTATCTTTTATGATAGCACTTTTTTATTACCCAGCTACCGGGTAAATTCTAGTAGCAGTCTTATTAAGCACGTAATAAATTATATACTTTAAGACCACTAGACTGAGATATAACGATAAGACCAAGATTTCGGTGACATACATCGCTCGACGCACAAATTAACGCCAGTGTAAAGTTATGTCGTCGTGCAACGATGCGGTTGTCACTCATGCTCCATCAACTGCTTGGAAATGTCGAGGATATGACACCGGGTCAGCCACATGTCGTATGAGACGTGACACTATTCCATCTTCCCGTCTCAGTTTTGAGGAAATACTTCCTTCAGTCAGACAAAGACGGACTTCAAAGTACGACAAGAATGCGCTTTTGAGTTATCTGCGGTAAACGAGGGTCGCATCTGAGGCAGGTTGTCGCTAATAGGCGTTTTACTCGGAACATATTGTAAGATTTTGCCTTCATGTGTGTTCCAACGTCAGGACACATGTCAGTCTCCCGCGTGTCAGATAGTTGACAGTAGGCGAGGATGGCTCACCTCCGCGTGCTCGCCAACACAAACATTGAATCGATCGGTAGCCATTTCGCTCGCCTAATTATCGACAAATTTAATTATAGATTGACTAAGTACGTTAACCTTTTCATTTCAGATTCGCCGAGAAACCGATGAGGAGACACCGTCCGCTGGCATCGTGTGAAACACAATTTGGATCGATCGCTGCAGTGTAGTGAATGGAATCCGAAGTGTTTGTGTCGTGACTAATAAGGTGATAGTGTCGGCCCGAGCGGCCGAAAACCTGCGACGGAAGATACGGACGCGAGCCGCGCGGGCTGCGGGCCCGCAATGAGCGCCAACAACTGCGACAGCATGCCATACTTCTCCAACGCGTACATGCCGGACATGAGGAACGGGGGCGGGCACGACCACCAGCAGGCGCACGCGCACTACGGCGCGGTGCCGCAGCAGGGCCACGAGATGGACGGCTGCGACCAGCAGCTGAGGCCGGCGCAGCACCACTACCCCGCGCAGCCGGCGCCGGGCATGCCGTACCCGCGGTTTCCGCCCTACGACCGGCTGGGGTACTACCAGCAGATGGAGCAGAACGGCTACCGGCCGGACAGTCCGTCTCAGATGGGGCACATGGGTCAGAAGACGGACGGGTACGGTCCGAACGGGCACCAGCCGCCGGCGCCGGCGGTGTACACGTCGTGCAAGCTGCAGGCGGTGGCGGCGACGGCGGGCGGTGTGCCGGGCAGCCCGCCGCTGGAGCAGGCGCAGCAGATGCCGCACCACATGCACCCGCAGCAGCACATGGTGCCGCACGGCGTGCCGCACCAGCAGCACCTCATGTACCCGGTGGACGACATGCAGCACCAGACGCAGATGCCGCCCATGCACCAGCAGTCCATGCACGCGCAGCAGGCGCCCCCGCAACAGCCCCCGCCGAACACTAACGCGTCGCTGCCCAGCCCTTTGTACCCGTGGATGAGAAGTCAATTTGGTAAGTTCAATTGCAATACATTCAATTTAAAAATAGAAACAGAAACCGTGTGTTAGGGCCAATTTAAAAGAAAGATCTATTAGAAAATATTTAGTTGTAAAATGCATTTAGAAATTGAGTAAGTCTACTTGCTTCCGAACTTCAAAAGTAACTGAAAGTAAAAAGACGCGACTCTCGATTTCCATGTAAAAAATTTGGCGACCAATTTGCACAATACAATATCAGGTAGCACATTGAGTAATTCGCAAAACGGTTTCGGCGCAACGCTCATTGACGAGAAACAATGCGGTGCAGAAACAATACGGTTCCTTGTGTTCCCGGATTATTTATGAGCCAAAGAGGCATTCAAAAGGAATTTCACTTTTCACAAAATTTACAACTCGCACACAAAGGAGGCCCACCTTCTGTTTTGCTGACATCGATGCTCAACAAAGCGGCCGCGAGTTCGCTACCGTCTCCTACTGTTTTCGAATTTGTCTGGAAACTAATTTATGATGAAGTTCCATGATTTAGGGCGTCTATTGTAATTGGTATGATTCAAATTGCGCTTGAGGAATGAGCAGAATTCAGTTCGCCCTCAGTCGCGCGGTGCTTATGCTAATGATTTTGGTTAACAATCCTTGACTCGAGAGTGAGTTTAAGTACGGTGGTGATGTAGTGTCGTTATGTAAGCTACTAATACGTATTTGCGTTCAGCTTTAAGATATATTTTCTCAACGAAGTCTGCATATTATCTGCAACAGGATTATTTTTAGATATGCAGTTCTTAAAACGCTTTCTTTAGTATTTGATTTATTTGTAGTAAATACCTACCTGTAGTGACTCCAAACAAATAAAGTGCCATATTCATACAAATTAAATCGTGAGTAAAGTTGCATGAAACCTTTTTTTTGATATAATATTTAACTTCCTGCCATATTTGCCATAGATGCATGTAATGCGGGTAGAGTACGTAACTACCTACATTTTTGCTATGGCATACATACTTCCAAAACGGACCTCAATCCAAGATCTACAGCCTTAATAATATTATTATATGATATCATTCATCATTTGATAATGATTATGAGAATTATACGTGACGAATATACAATTTATGATTATACATTATGTTTTTTTTTATTATCATTAACGTAATATTATTATATATACGTAGGATATACGAGTACCTATAGTTAAACAAAAGTGGCTTCTAGACCACTTCTAAAACATTATCAGATCACGCACAACCTTTAAACATCTATTTCAAAAAACAAAAACTTAAAACCTGAAGCATCTAACGACAATGTATTTAGCATATGAAAAATACATCCCCTCAAAATTACAGTAGCACTTGAGTCTAAGTTCTTATCTTCAGGCTACTCCATTAGTTATGTTTAAAATTTGGTTGGCACAACAAAAAAGAACCAATAAGAAGCTTTGAATGTTTTAAATAGAACGAAACGTTCTAACCAGACGAGTCATTAATCATTGAACGCTGTATCTACACTATCTACACCTACTCAGTAATATGTAATGATATCCATCCATCCATCTGTTTATTCACTTCAGTATTACATTCGTACCTAATCTTAGGTTTTGTTTTATCTTATCTTTGTACTAAAGTATATAAGTATTAATGATCTCGTAGTTGAACTTCGATTACAATCATTAGGCAAAAAATTTTAAGATTCATAATTATGCTGAAATTTAATGCTTTACTCGTCTTTGTACTTTTAAGCATTACTTTATTGTACAACAGAAAGATAGTAATAGAAAATCGTTATGTTAATGTATTATTGTTAATATACTTAAAAACACACACCCAAAACATGTGGCAATAGGCGTGATCTGGACTTTACTAAATAAAACGTCTTTATTTCAGCCGATTTGACGCATAGCCCCTGACTAACGGCATAGAAAGATAGACTCACCTAGTCCGAGGTAGGCCGCGATAAGTCGGCGAATCGAGGTGGAAATGGAAATATAATGGAAATCTCCCCCCTCCCGCCTGTAACACCCCTCACCCTCCGCATACAATGCCGAATAGACGACTTGTTACATTTCATTGTTCAGTTATCAGCCCCCAGGCCTTTGTGGAAGCACGATGATTGAATATGAGAATTTGTTTTGGTGCCTGCTTCTGATTTTCTACGTTTGCCACTGAAAGGTCCAATCGTTCGGCATTAGGCGGAGACTATAATACAATTATGATTGTTGGTTTAGTTGTGTACAAAACAAAACAGGAATTCATTGTTTTATACACATTTTCTTCTTATATTTGTGTAGAATAAAAAAGATACATGAAATGTTATAGTGGTCCATACTATGGGTTTAGTTATGTACTAAAAGTATCTTAAAAATCTGTAAATACATCACAATTTTATTATTGTTTGTCCAGTTAACATCGAAAGGAGAAGTAGTTGAAAGTTGTGATTTTCTCTACATAGGTTTAAATAATATTATTTACTTGAGTCTGGTATAAAAATATAGGTAAAATAGGTAAAATTAAATTTAAAATGTACATTATTGGACTTTTTTAACATTCGAAAATGAAGAAAAAACTGCTAAGTTGTTCTTCACGTGATGAATGTATTGATCAACAAAACCTTTCGATGTATTCGGAGCAAGGTGTAGGATGTTTTGATGTAGAGCAGATGGTATTTGCAGTGGGTAAAATTAATCGGTAAGATCGTATTTGCTTGTATTTGTTACGACCACAGCATTTAGTGCAACGCTATCATAATAAACAGAAGTTTCTCTCGTCTATCTTAGATTCGTACACAAGATTTTTACGGCCACGAAATCGTGTAAAAGTAAAAATATACAAAACTAAAAGTAAATAGAGATTGGTTATGTGTAATGTTTTGGGTTGGTTGGAATGTTAAAACCTATTATAATTGTTCACATCTTCAATTGTTTTATACCTATTTAAACGTAGCTAACTGAACTCCAGGTTAATACTCTTACTACATATCTTTAGTGAAATTTTAGCTCTAATAATTAATTGATTGAATTAATTTATGTCAGTATTATTAATATTTATAGAACGTCATGTATTTCTAAACTTGTATTCATTTGTAGTCACTGTTACGCGTCACTAAGTAGCCAAGCGTTTCCTGAAATTGACGTTGACGTAATGTGTTTATAAAGTGATAGCGCCAAATTAAATTAAATAATTTTCATAACTATACATTTTCTAGAAGCCATAGTTAGTACTCGTACCTTTGTAATTACGATGAAATGTATTCGGTTAATAAAAGATAGTTTCATATTTACAGAGTTAAAAAAAAACATATCGTCAGTGGAAAGCGTAAAATGCTAAAGCGCC
>DWKA01002360.1:0-10759 GCA_018249155.1 Panoquina ocola ocola
AAATATACATATTTTTTATTACTTATATACGATGGGAAGTTGAGGTTTGTTCTATTTTGTATAGTCTGTGTTGAGGCGTAAAAAAGCTTTATCGCGAATTATAGTCGTTTGAGGTGTACTTAAAATTTGATGAGAATGGAATAATTACAGTTATCAATAACAATCTTCAAGATATTTCAATTCTCCAAGGGATGGGGAATAAAAACTTAAAAAGGATTAATTTGTACCTTTTAGAATACCATATTTCGTAACGAAATGGCAAAACCACCTGATTGTTGCCGCAAGTAACTACTCGTAACTATTGTAAACCTAATAACTATTAGTATACCTACCTTTACATCTATTGTGACTCTAGTTTACAATACCGACTAATCGAAAGCTTCCGTCACCGGGTAGTCGGTTGTTTATAGACTAGCTGTCAACCGTGATACTTATGACCTGAACATGGATAGCTTGATAACTCGTGTGATATATCATTAAATTACACACAAGTCATCCAAACAACCAATCAAAGGTCACTCGATGACCAGGAGGTCAGTGCGATTGTGAATTTGAAACACAAATAGCTAGTGCGATAGCCGACGTCATATTCACTCAGCATTCTAGGTTTTCGAGAATACATTCGCCTTTCGAAACGAAGCAGAAGGTCGCGACCGCAACTCGTTATCCTTTATCCAATACAGTATAATCCACTTTGTAAAGAAAATATTCAATCCGGTGCGTAAATAATTCGATTATTCCAACTACAACGTCAGAGTTGAGTTAATATGAGTGTTGTTTTAAAGATGGTTAAATATAATTCGGAATCTGCTAAAACGCTACATATTGAGACCGACAGCAAGGTATAAATGGCATTACAGAATGAGACTTTAATGTTAAAAACAAACAAACGAGTCAATGCCCATATGAGTAAGTGTTAACACATAAACATGCTGATTGGTAATTTATGAATTCATGAATCACAGATGTCATTAGCAATGTACTACATGTTGGAATATTTTGCATAGAAGCTAAATAAAACTAAAAAAAATAGAAGAGAAAAGAAATGAATAAAATTTTATCATTAAGGTACCTATGCGCAATAGTATGGTTATCTTTATAACTCGTGTGAAGATGACAGCACATGAGTAATAGGTGTTGACAGTATGCAGTTAGGCGCTCTCGACTGTACAAAGATGTTAATTAGGACAGAGCTAAGGGTTAGGAAACAGAAGATAGCGTAGATAACAAAGAAGCGCGAGCTAGGAATTTGACCGGGTGAACGACCGCCAGGTTTTTGTATTGCGGAGCAAGTGCTCAGCAAGAGGCGGTTAATTGGTACTACGTTGCCTGGAATCTGGGAATGTTATGAGTACGCCTGTACCACGTGCTGATATACGTCGTAACTAGGCGTGTTTCGTGAGCGTAACGTAGCCACATCCGTGTTTATTAAGAACCTAGGTATAATCGTTTTATTAACCTTTAAAATAGTAATGAAATCATGGTATTGTCTTATTTGTTTTCGTTGGTAAAAATATTCGTGCCGCTACCCGTTTTATTTGACGTCTAAAAATAAATTTATATAAACATTAAAGGTTTCTGTTTAGACATTCTTCGCATACATAAGCTGGTAGGTATCTTTTGTTTTATACGTCATTGTATATCTTGTTACCAAGTTAAATAACTTAATAATGTAGGCTAAATGAATACATGACTGTAAACGATCATAGCCTAGGTTTAAAGTTTCCTGCTCGAAGGACCAAGTTGGACCAAACCTAAGTTTTTAATCCAGCTTGTGAATTTGTGACGGAAGCAATATAATATACATTTGAATTGATATTTTTCATTTTCAATTATTGTCGATAAATTATTTGATAGCGCAAGAATAAATGAACCTGATGCTCTTATAAAGAGTTTTGAACTCCGTCATAAGTATATTTTCAAACCGATTAATCAGGTCATTGAAAGATGTGACGTTACATGACTTTACACACTTAAAATAAGGATAAGCACGTAGTAACTTAACGTTGTAGAGTAAAATCTTAAGAATGTAAAAAGTCCTGGTTGTTCTCATTTCGTATTCCGATCAGTCCGAGTGCACCGTAACACTGAATTATTTAAACTAAACGCTTCAACTCTGTACCTGACACTTGTATGTCATTTTTCCTTAATCGTGTATCAATGAAACTCTTATTTTTAAGATGTACCTATATCCAATTGTCTACCTATATGGCAGAAAACATCCATCAAATTATCATCCATCAAATTTGGAGCGTTCGGGTGTGGTTACGTAAGACATACAAGCTGTGTTTTAAATCAGGCGTCATTGCAACATCAGTGAAAAATGAACACCAGGTAGGTGGAGGTAGATAGAAACATTTTTAAAATGTCGTTGAATATTTAACAGAATGCGGTGTCGTTGCCTCGCACGAACTAATTGCATTCGACCTCGGCGTAGCATCATACCGTCCGCGTCCTAGTTAAAAATTGTTTCTACCATGGTCTCTATACATTTTTATATGTTGCATTGAAAGGTATTGTATTACCTACGCAATTGTTCCGCAAATTTCACGGTCGTGATCCAAAATGTATTAAAGGAAATATTTATTTTATTCATGATTCCACCAAACAAACCACCAACGAAACGACTAACTAGGTACCTACTAGTAACAAAAAGGTTTTCTAGAGTACCTATTTATATAAAGATCAGTATTTATTGTCACCTTTAAGGTGCTGTATCCTAATGAGTAGGGTACCCACTTTCTTTTTGGTTGCTACGGAACTCTACCGCAGGTTATACGTTAGGTGGCCCGTATACTATGTCTAAAGGTTTAAAGGTAAAAAACTACCTGCCTACTCCTAAATTATTTTTTTTACGTTTTGGGAATTGCCGACAAACAAGCAAACTATAGTAAATTGATCGTAAATTCACGATATGTACCGACAAAGAAAGAAATGCAATAAAGACATAATTGACTCTCGAATCCCCGTGAAAAGCAAGAAAAGTAATTTGGCAGCAAGACGGTAAATAGCCACATTTCAAACTTCACGGGCAAGAAAGGTAATAAATGTGGATTAAGGAAAAATATATGGATTCTGGCTCTAATCTTAGTTTAGGTTTACTAGGCTCTTCTGTTTATCACACGTGTAGCTCATCTCTATATTTGGTTTAGTCATTATTAACAGAGTATTCACTGCTCAGGCAAACTGAAGATGAATACTATTACAACTGTAAGTAGACACTCACAGACTGTTAGAACTAATACTCATCAAATAGGTATATTGATTACAAATATGGACGAGTGCACCTGTTTCTAATTACTGAGACGCGATTGGAATGAGATAAAGTACTCCCAAACCGTAGCGAAGTTAACAAGTGGCTAGCGCTGTGGTAAATCATTCCAGTCGGCAGCGGGCAGGCCGGTATGATGCGCATGCGCATCTGTCGGCGGCGCGGCGCCCCGACCAATCAGAGCCTCGCACAAGCTCACAGCTGTCGCTCGCAATGCGCCCGCGCTTTTTGCTTCGCTCTGCTCCCTTTGTTGCTATTTTTTACTAATGGAAACAGGAAGGGATATTGTGTGAAAGGTTAACAAATGACCTAATTTTATTGATGTGCTCTACCAACAATGTAGAGCTATATAGAGCTTAACAAGGTTGTTGTTGTGCATAAACATGTATTTAAAAGGTACACTAAACACTAATTAAGTTGCTAACCTACAAAGATTGCTGTTTATAACGAGCACCTTTGTATGCAAATTATTATCTCGTATAATTTTAAGTTCAATAATTTAGCTCCTGATTTGCACTTTGTTCCTCTTGTAATTTTCCAGAAAAGATAGTATTTTCGAGTTCATACGTAACGTGTATATTAATAGTTAAGTGTGTGTTAACTATTATATAATTATGTACTCTTATGTATGTATATAAGAGTTAAACAGTTAATTTATACACTGTATATTTATAGATAGGTTGACGGGTACACATCACGTTATGATGAAGGTATTATTACGCATATTAAATATCTAAAGTAGCGCATCAATAAGACTCAGTTTCTCTTGCCCTATATAGCTTTTCGTGGTAGACTGTCGTTAAAAGCTATATACCTAGCGTCGAGTTCCTTTCTCACAGGAATGCAGTTGCGTGTCGTATTGCGTTGATTTGCGACCCTCGCCCATGAGCCGGACGTCGCTTGTTTCTATGAGATGCCACTTGTACACAACAAATTGAAGTGAAGGCTGTAAGACACGGGGCCGGAGATAGGGCATTAGCTCGGCCTGTAATCACAAACTCGTTTATGATGCATTACGTACGCATGATCTGATCATCAAGCAGTGGTTTGAATGTTGGTTTCTCAAACGGGAGGTCCTGCGTTCGAATCCTGCACGCACCACTAATTTTCAAAAAAGTTATGTGCGTATTATAAGTTATTTATCACTAGCTTCGGTGAAGGAAAACATCGTGAGGAAACCTGCACAGCTGAGAGTTCTCCACAGCGTTCGCAAAGGTGTGTTAAGTCTGCCAATCCGCACTTGACCATCGTGGTGGACTATGGCCTAAACCGCCTCACACTGTGAGAGGAGACCCTAGCCCTGCAGTGAGACAACTATGGGTTGAAATGATGAATGACTTGATTGAAAAGTTCAGTTTCAAGGCAAACTATGGAACTCTTTTTATAGAACAACTCTCAATCTTCTTAAATTGTATGCTGTATAAGAAAATAGATTAAATAACTCGTAGAGAAAATGCACAGCCGATACACAATACCTACAGGTCAACAACAGAAAAAAATAACAAAATTGGAATAGGTAGGTAGGTACCACCGACGGTAGTTAGGAACTACTTAGTGATTAAAATATCGGTGATTGAAAAACCCACCTGGCGAATGGGTAAATAATAAATACTTATTAACCCTTTATAATTGTTATTTTTAATAACAGTAACGTTATTCCTAGTACAAAAATAAATCGTAACTCGATACTATACTTATAACGACATAGAATATAATAGAACTAATTCTGCAGCATATGAATACGGCACATAGTGACGACCTTTCTAGTCATATAAATTACTCCGTGACCCCTGCAGGCACACCGCGCGTGACAGTCGGGTCGGCGGTCGACGCTGACTCTGGAATACAAATTACGGTTTAACATCCCAACAGGCTCATCTTACAAGATCTGCCTAATGTACTGTTAAGAAAAGCTTCTCTATTCTTTTAAAAGCTTTTATTTATCTTGTTCGTAAGATTGTTAGTTTTCTAGTGTGTTTGTTTGTGCAAAATCTTACTTACAAGCTGAATTGAACTTCCACTTGTTAAGTTTAAATCGACCATAATCCTATAGGTGTTGTACACAAAAAAAAAAATACATTACTCTCAGCATTGGCTTCAGTCAGGGCTCAGGGGATCCCCTACAGCAGAAATGAGTAGCATCATTTTGACCTCATTATTAACTATGAGGTGTGCTTGCTGAATAAACTCTTTTAAAATCACTGCCCTTCGAAGATAAATAATAGCGCCAATAACAAGCAATCACGAGTGATTTCTACGTCTACGTATTTCTCGGAAGTTAACCCTTATCCATTCGTGACGTAAATACAATCATCTATCGTTACTATCTACGTGCATCGTTAACCGTCTCAATTGCATTTCCTATCTATAATCTCAATAAGATGTTTTTCTTCGTATGCAATATTATAAACTTCCGCTTCATATCAATGGTTGCAGTTCGACCCTAAGAGCAATAATAGGTTACTCGTGTTTGACCCTACCGCGCCCTACATAAATGTCAACAGCAGACGAATGGAGACAAAAGAAACGAAACACACATCTTGGCAATTGGCAAGGGCGGGATGTGGGTGAAAAGGGAAAACGGTTTTATGTTTTGTCTATATCGAGATCGTGATATAAAACGAGGCCAGTCGTTGCACATAAAAGCTTGCCTACTGTGAAGCTATGCCCTGAAGCGGGTTAGGATTGTTAGGAACAACCACAGTGCATTTTTTTTCAGTGCTAGTTGTTTTTTAATAATATTTCTGCATGATATTTTCTGCGTTTTTTTTATTCGTTACAAGGTACTAGAACGCCTAGATATTAGCTTAAAATCGGTATTAGGCATGGAAAACAAAATCAAAGAAAATCATTTTAATAATCCAGTCCTTCATCTTGAATTACTCTATTTTTAGCAGTAAAATAATAGGAAAATCCATGCAGTTTTTTTAACATAGCAACACATAAAATGAGGGCAAAGGAACAAAAGTCAGTAATGTCGGCAATTGTAAAGTCTGTGTGAAAATGAAAATGGTTTTTATGACGTTGGGATCGTAAAGACAATGAGGGCATGGCACTGAGGCGCTAGGAATTGCAATTCTGTCACACCATGCATCGTGCCTGGGGATAGACGAGGGATTCTAGGTCGTTGAAAGTGAATGCATTAGGATTTACAGAGCCTGTGACTGTTTCAAGTAAATTAAAACTCTTTTTCCCTTTAGATGCGCTGCTATTAAATTATCATTTTGCATTATTTTAATATTGATTTTAATATATTTTTAAAATCAAATACATCATTCTTATCGGTTGCTCTCTTTAGCATTGTTTGCGTACCTACTTAGCGTGCGCGAAAGGGCACAGCTATTTTGATTCACAAACTTTGTAGTGTTGTCTCTATTTTTGTAACTTAACTTTGTTTCATGCAAATTTCTTTAACTTTAATAAAAACTAGAGTACCTAGAAGAATAATATAAGGTATTTTTATGTTTATATCCTTAAGTCACTGCATTCGTACATTTCACACTTATTGCGTCACTATACGGTCTGCTTACAAAGGAAATACTTGATTGTGTTGATGAGTAGCTGACACGTGGATTTCATAATAATCACTCCCAGCTTTACGAAAAAATTCGCAGAAGACAAAAGTATACGTCAAGTTACATCACGTTTATAAGTTATAGCCTTTTCATTCACATTTGTTTTAAATATTTTATTTAAATATACAACTTTTTTACAACTAAAACTACTAACATACCACATAGTGCTGGATGTTCTCAGCAGCGCCCTAGGTTGACGGGAATTTAAGTTGACCAGCTTATTTATAACTAGGGGCCGGCCCCGTTCTCGCACGGATGCAATCATGAATAAAATTGTACATAATATAAATATACGTAAAGAATGTTTAACTTGTGTTACTCAATGATATAGATAACATAGCATTCTGCTAGTGATTTTTTTAATCTAACGAGTAGTTACGAGAATTTATCTCATACAAACTTTAAAACTTTTCCTCTTCAGAATCTCAAATACACAATGTAGGTAACATCTTTGTTTTCATAGAAACATTATTATTTGTAAATGAAACAAAACATAAAATAGTGTAAATAATCTTGTGCGTCCGTAAAATTGGATGTATTGGACAGGTTGTGCTTATAAATTCATAGACTGAATAGATTCGTCTCTAGAATCCTAATGTAGAGCCAATAGTGTGCAGCTAAATGCTACACGTAAAACGGCAAATTGTTAGCCATGCAAAGCGTATCACAACGATGCCAGTATGAATCACATGCCTCACGATGAGTCGCTATCTCTGAGCGTTTCATGAATATGTTATCGAGAGGAGAGCTCTACAATACGCTCTACAATTTGAACAAGTTGTAAAGCTATTGTTTCGTCCGGTGCAATCGGATCGCAGTGTTAATATGTGATAATTGTAACAAAGTATGTGTTAAGTTTATAAGCACGTATTTTTTTAGGGGCTTCGTAAAATTAAATGATCGTGTTACATTAGTTACATCAGCTATATGACACGTGATAATTAACATGTTTTATACAAAAGACAATCACAATTTTGTATAATTTCTTGGCTCAACAATTATAACACTTTAAAAACATTGTTTTTTGTCCAAGCTACGAATTACTAATTATTAATTCTTCTACGAATTACTAATTAATAATTAATTCTTCTACATGCCTGGCAATTGCAAAAGTACAAAGCTTTTTTTGTTTTAAGCCGATCAAAGTAGGTTCGTGTTAAAGGAACCCATTAGGTTATGTGCAATTTAATATGACATAATCTGAATCATAAACTTGTAAATTATTATTATAAATACACGTAACATTATGTTTTTAATAATTAAATTGCTCTATAAACTTATATATTTTTCGATAATGGAAACTTATGATGAGTGAAATGTTGTTTTATGGAATCGGCCTTATTATTTTAACGAAAGAAAGTTTGTGACGGTGAGAGTTCGCATACATTAAGTCTAGAAATAGAATGCTCTTACTTATTTTAGAATACCTACTTTTAACTATTCTATACGACGGAAACTATTGTCTATAACAGAATTATTTTCTGCTTTCTATTGAGAAAACTATATTGGGACTATGTCAACTATTGATAGGTACTTAATTTAAAAATACTTTTCTTCGAGATGAAAAAATGTGCTAGGTATAAAATAACCACAGAATAATACACTAGATACATATTTATAATAAAAAATATGTGTAATTCTACCTTGACAAAGCAAAGGTCAAGGTAGAAAATTAAATATCTATTCGATACTTCAATATTTTTTATCTCTTTCTATCTCTGTCTAACTCTTACGTCTATCTCTATACAATACGCACTCATCTACATCATCATAATTAGTGAAAGTGTTCATAATTTAATCTAAAGAACATCTGTCCCTCAGGGTTAAAAGTTAAATGATCAAGCAACTAAGTGTATTAACAATGAGGCAGCGGGGCAAGTCACAATGATACTACTCCGTACTGGAAGTGAAATTTAAAACGTATGTTACATCACAGTTCTTTTTAATAAGGATAGCAACAGCAACGAGCAGTGTCATAATTCCCTGCTAATCTTTGAATAGGACAGTAACAGGAGCTGTAGTAAGTCTTAATAATACCTATAAAGTGTTCATAAGATTGAAAAATATTGCTATGTGGACCTTAAATCATTTTAAGTTAAGTGAGTAAGTACTTCATACTAGCATGACGAGGACGAGAAACTGATATTTATTTGTCGAAAAACGTCGAATCTTCTCGCTAGAGCTAACATAAACATGGTATCATAAACTGGGTTAAGTTCTAAGCTAGGTTGTCTAGGGAAAAGCATATGCCGCTTATGATCGTGACGTGCCCGAGTGGCTGGCTGGGCTTTCTCTCACACGCGCCAAACCTCCCATAATCTAAACACAGATTATAGAATCCTAAATAGTAAATGCGAAAATTTGTATGTTTGTTTGTTACTCCTTCACGTAAAAACTATCGAGACAATTTTCATGAAATTTGGCACACATATAGAGGGTAACTTGGATTAACACATAGGATAATTTTTATTCCGGATATCCTGCGGAATCTGTCAAATTCCAAGCGGTCGAATCCGCAGGCGGAAACTACAAAACCATAAACTGCTACTTTATCACATCTTACTACACTGTTTACTTTCGCAACGTTATCGCCATTCATGAGTTAAGTCCCACCTACACAAGCCTGCGTGGACAAATACGATGGCCACACATGTTATACCTACTATCCATACTGATAGGTAGGTACGTACTACTAGATACGATTAGATATTATATGGGAAAATCTGTTTACTTGTTTGTTTATCACAAGATATTTGGGAGTTCGAATAATGACGTCGGTTGTATTTTCGCCGCGAAAAATCTCTTTTCTATGGCTTCCCTTAGATATAATACTCGTAATTATCCTGTCCTTACAATAGATCTTCTGAATTATGCTACGTATTTGAGTCCATCTATAATAAAAATTGATTGTATGTAGGTACATATTATATACTTCTACACCATTTGCCGTAGCCCGTATTACAATAGTGTTATTTTTTTATTATAGAATGTCATGTACCTTATAATTATTATGTAATTTCAATTGTGGGTGTTTATGTATGTCCAATGCCAGCGCCCACGCTACCCGCAAGTTACAACACACGTGTCATTTTGTTTTTTTAGTTAAAATAAAATTAATCTTGTATTGAATGTGTTGTGTGAATCTTACGATGATTTTATAGACGATGATTCTTACTTATTAATATTTGTTGCAAATCCATTGATAACTTGGTCATAAAAACAGTAATATAGTCATCGATAAGCAACTTGGCAAAAGTCTGAAAGAGACAGTAAGATGCGCAAACAATAAGCAGATCAAAACGACTTCTGCGCATCTAACGTCTATTTCAGACTCTTGCACATGACTATAATGAATTCGATATCCATGAACGGTACACCTAAAAGATTGTGTATTATTTCCATACAGGAGCAGTACAATGCGAGGACGAAACTATTGGCCCGATATTCATGAAGGAACCCCCGAACCGAGTGGACTTTAGCAACACGACCGGTGCTGTAGTGGAGTGCGCGGCCCGCGGATCCCCCACCCCCGACGTCATCTGGGTACGAGCTGATGGTACTGCTGTTGGAGATGTCCCTGGACTTAGACAAGTAAGTTTCTTTTAAGTCCTTTTATGTCTGTATGAACTTATATATGAATATGGCAGCTGGTAAGCCGCTTCAATAACACAAACTTCATTTTAGTTAGCGTAAATAATTAATTTATTAAATTTAGTCATTGTCATAGAAATATGAGTGTCTTTTAGGATAGGACTTTTTTGTAAGAAAAACAATTTTAACTAAAATGTACTATGATACGCACAAAATCAGATGTCTCTTTATTTACGTGGAAATTTAATTTTAAACGAGTTTCACGGTTCCCTTTTGCATAAGACAGTACTATTCTAGGTATAATAAGAATAATATGCATAAT
>DWKA01002361.1:0-10759 GCA_018249155.1 Panoquina ocola ocola
ATTTCTAATCACGCATCAAAATCATACATTGTGTGATTACTGGGTGTTATCCTTCATTCAATAAAAAATAATTAGTGTTTTCCATTAGTGTAATGATTTATAAATATAAAAAATGATTCCATGCTTATTCTGTGCGAAGACAGTGTGTGGTCCGCATACTGTGTTATGGGATCATTAAAAACAAAATAACATTGAACAATATAAAAAAACTTACAGAAATGCTCAATGCAGGTGGCATTGATATTATTTGCATGGTTAATATCATAGAAATCAGATAAGGTATAGAATTCTATGGTTAATATTGTCGTTGTCAAATGAAAAGCTGCTAAGTAACTTTTTAAATATTTTGCATCATTTTGATTATTACGAGTTGATTACCAACCAATCATTCCTATAAAAGACTGGCATGGCGTGATTTTTAGCTATAATATGGATAATAATAATCCATGGTTACCTAATAAAATATGGCAATCTCAAATCTCTCGAATTCGATTTGAAAACGACGTTATTTAGTTAACGATGCGGTATTTATTAGCGCGGATATTTAAAATGGGAAGATATTGATAATTTTGTCAATAATGTTTTTATATAAAAGACAGTATAAATAGAAGTAATTTTACTGTGCATGACTGAGATCAAAGTAATTCAATTGTATAATCCGTTACAACATATTTAAGTTATTTGATAAACAATGTTACAGTGTCTTTTTATAATAATATGCAGTTTAAAAATAAAGCAGATATAAATTTAAAACAATTGAAGAATAAATAAACATTTAAACATATTTTTTAAAGGAATGAATGAATGAATGAAAAAGTTGTGTCAAGATTGTTTACCAAATAACACAAGTTCATTGAAACAGATTTTAATATAATTGTAATTTGGAAGACATACCACCTGTCTCACCTCCATTCATGTGCGATTTAAATTAATTAAAATCAATTTTACAACATTAAATAAAAACATATATTTTTTATATTCAGTATTTACTAAAAGCCAATGTGTAAATAAAATTTGAACAAAAAATAAATAAAGATAATATACAATATTTGAATGTAAGTTACTACACGGCTTCGACCAAGCAATTTTATCACTCCATCTACATATTGTTGACTTATAATGGAAATATCTATTGAAAGATGACTTAAATCACAATTTTTTATGACTATATTACACGATGAAACATAGGACTTACAATAAGAGAGTTGTGGAATACAGAATGAGTCCAATTATTAGTTATTAAGTATGAAATTGCTATAATAGTTTAATTATAGAAATCTATTGACTATAAGAGAGGTTGATTAATATCTATTAGTACAGTCAAGTATATAAATTTGTAAACGGCCATCTAAAACATAATACATACTCGAAGCTATCGAAGTTATAGTTATTAAATTATGAGTTAACTCTTTCTGATTAACCTATTTGGCATAAGGGACTATTGAATAATGTATTGATGAACCAGAATATAGGAGTTACGATGCCACCTAATGGCTGTTTCCATGTGGACACAACATATTCATAAAATGTTGTTGTCATGCCAAAACAACAAATGCTATAAATATTAAATCTTTGAACAATGTAATTCATACAATAACCATGAATGAACACATAATATTATGTATGAATATAATAATATCAACAACAAATTAAGTGCAGTGAAACAAAATTTAATTATATTTGTGGGCACAGTGACATATTTATACACATGACTGTTGGTAATAATTAACGTTATTGGTACTTTGTATAATATTAATTACGAAATATTCAATTACTCGAAAGTGAGGGACATTTATCATAATATAATCGCACTTCGATATTGTTCAGTCATTAATTATTACGTTTATGGACCAAATTTAAAAATGAACGGGTGCTAATATACTTAAAATTAATTACTAATTAATTTGCTTCTACTATTTTTTCAACTACCGCGATTTTCATTGATTCTTGCACTACAGGTTCAATATAACCACTTCTTGGGTTTAGGAGATGTTACTGGTAAATCTGGTAATGCTCTAAGTTGCTTAAACAAAAACAATTACTATTTGACTATGTGCATAACTGTTAATATTATTAGGCCTTTATCAGCTTACATTTATCTAGAACAAACTATTTCCACATCAACTGTCCGTATGTATAAAAAGTGTAAAAACGTACTACGCATGTAAATTTAGTCACCAAAATTCCACACTACATATTATTATTAATGATCATCAAAATATGAACAACACTCGGGACTGTAACTATAATTATGTTTGACCAAAGACATCCAAAAAATACAACGTCCATTTTATTTCACGGTAATCCTATACCTATGTTTCATCATGCGTCAATTTATATCTAACACTATTATTATAATTAGTCCATCTCTTCATATTTCACTTATATAAGAAACAAATTTACGGCGTCTTTTTATTGTATATTAAAAAATAAGACAGACACAAGTTAGTAATAACTTAAGAATTTATAAAACTTTAATGCCAAAACTAATATTTTGTAAATTATAATAATATATATTTTTTTATAAAATATAGTAGGCACTTGAATTGTTTCTTAAATAAGTAAAGTATGAAAAAACCTACTACACATAACATATATTAATTAACAACGAATAATTAATTATTTACATGCTTTTATACACAACATAATTCACAAGCTTCTTTTCATATATCACAGTTTCATACTTTGCATCCACACTAAATGAAATTCTACCGATAGTAAACGGTTCACGAAAATAATTCTGAATGCTCTCATGTACCACTACTAGCGACCTCTATACTATTAATAGTGTACTTGTGGTAGTATAGAGGTCTCTACAACCCATTGCCAAGGACGCTACTCAAATCGAACAACAGATAAATTAATATAATAATAGGTATATAGAAAGAGATGAACACAAAAAAAGAATAGAAAACTTTAGAAGTGAAACATCTTTAGCTGAAAGAAAAGTTCAAGGTCGTGACACACGACATCGAATGTTATTAGTGTCAGTAGCGTTACGGCCTTGAGTGTTTTTTTTTTATAATTTATGGGCAGACATCTGATTGCAATCTCATCTGAGATTCTCTCTCTCAAGTAATACGTGATCAGTCGAAGATAGGTGAAGAGGTCGAAGATGTAGCATGCCTGCCTCTAGGCTGTTTCTAAACAGCCTATTCACTCTGGCATTACATATGAGTGTACATTAGTTTTTTCTTCACAGATAGCAGTTTGAGGTTTGTAAAGTTTAGTCAATATTTTTAAGAAATTTCACTTCTTACATGGTGTACTCTAATACGCACACGTTTTTTATTTTAAAGTTTCGTGCTTTTTCTTCATATATAAGAACTACATTTAATCCAACTTGTCTTTTAACTTTACGATAAATATGTAACTAAATCACATCGAGTTCAACGCCCTTATGCTAAGCGTTACATACATACATCGAACATATACCCAATAGAGCGGAAATCTTGTTTTGTTCGAAAACAAAATACGCCAAAACACTGCGCCAGTGCCTGCACTCCGATTGGCCGGCACACCGCTCAATGCGCTCTGATTGGCCGACACACTGCTCACTTGGTCACTTATTGGTGCGGTACTGTTTTAAATTGTCATTTATCAGTGACAAACTGACAAATCCCTGATAAGTTTCGGAATTTTCTAGTTCACATTAGCACTCTATTAGTTATATGCTCGATGCATACGCACATACATGTACAATTATTGTTTAGTCTGAATACATCACATCTTGGCAATATTAGTTTTGAACGAATGAACAAATACAGGGACTAATTTACTTTCTTTATCAGTTCATTATAACTTATCCATCCCTGCTATGAATCTCATCTCAACAATCTACCCTCAAAATTGTCAATCATACACATTTATTGAACGTAATATCCGACACGTTCATTTTTCAAACATGAATTATTCAATAACTTTTTGTGCTGTTACCCTCAATTACTGTCAAATAAATTTGATGACAATAATCAACATTTATAGTTGGCTAGTTGACAGCTAAATTTTCATCATCAACACGTTGCTACCAAAATGTTCTATTCTTCGTTCACCAATGAGGGTAATGAGTATCCTAAAAATTACCATTGACATACCGAATGCTCATTAACATGGATATCATGAATTTACAAGGTCATTGAGATAACATACATGTTCTCGTTCTTAGTTTAATTGAAACATACCTGAACTAGATGATTGAACGATATCAGCTCAATTGAACTGTTTCTCATCACGATCACAAGTCACATCACTGTTTTTCAATCACTGCACTATCACTCGAGTATTTTCTTCACAACTCACATCACTTCATCGGCAGTGGAACAACATGGCCACTGGTAGCCATTGTAAACGACTGGACAGACTGTAGGACTAGGAACAGAAAGTTTTACGTGACTATTTGTTACAACGCCACCTAGCGATTCTTTGAGGAACTAAATTAGATTTTTTTCTTTAATCGCTTACCAACGCCGTCTTGGCTTTAAGTGTATAATTAAAAATGTATACATATGTTCCAAATTAAATTATATCTCGTTGACATAAGGTTCAAAGCTATTTGACGGTAAGCAGATGTCAAAAATACATGATTTCATAGAACAAATAAACAACGTTGCCTCCCTTTCTAACACGCTTAGTAGCCAACGTATTAGAAAGAGACGGAAACCTCGACAGCGTTAAATCAGAGCGTTTCTCGCTCGATACACGTCGTCAACAACAACGTTGCATCCCTTTCTAAAACGCGTAGTAGCCAACGTACGTCGTCGTCTTCATTAAAAATAAGAGAACAACGTTGCATCCCTTTCTAACGCGCTTAGTAGCCAACGTGTTAGAAAGAGACAGCGTTAAATCGGAGCGTTTCTCCACATAAGTCGTCGTCAGCTATAGCCTGTCCAGCCGGTTAATGTTGTAGAGATCAGTGTAGACGGCGCGGCCGGGCGCGGCGTCGTCCGCCTCCCACAGCAGCAGGAGCGTGCCGACTGATAGCAGGTACAGTGCTAGCACGCTCCCGCCTTCCCTGCAATCATGTTATACATTATTATAAACAAATCTAAGGCCATGTGTAAGGTACTTGGCAAGAATATTAAAGAGACAGTTAGATGCGCAGAAAAAAAAGCAGAGCAAAACGACTTCTGCGCATCTAATGTCTCTTTCAGATCCTTGCCAAGTTACTTTCCTTAACTGTACTTATAAAAGCGAAAACTACTCATTACGAATTCTTAAAAACTGCTTGATTTTTATTTCTACAGACATTTCGTTTATATCTACAGACATTGAAGGTGGCAAACAACACAATACAGTGTCTATTGACGTGTATGTTCATGTCTTCGCGGCCGTGCAACGGTAGCTATAAATACCTAAGTTAAGACTAGGTTACAAGGTGTTACAAGGTTATACCTGTATCAGTGGTAGTGGAAGAGGTCGAGGATGCGTCGGTTCCACTGCTGGGTTTTGAGCTCGGCGAGCGCTTCGTCGTCGCTCCGGATGCAGAAGTACGAGGTGATCACGCTGCGGCATATCGGGCACTTATCCAGTTTCGCTGGAATTACAAAAAAAAAACAAAATAAGTATGGACAATTTTTTTTGTGTGAATTAATTGATAAAGAAAAAAAACAGTTGAATGAACAGGAGGTTCATTCAACTGTTTTTTCTTTCTTTTTTGTTTGTTGACTCAGAACTTTTGAGATTTTGATGATTCTTTTTTTACTAACTAGCTGACCCTTCAGACGTTGTCCTGCTACATGGAATGACAGTGGCGCCATCTGTCGAAATTTGGTTGTACCAACTCACAGACAAACATTCTTTTTTATATATTAGATCTGGAGCTACCCGTGTAGTTCAGTTTTAACTGCACAAACCTCAAATATAAATTAGAGATATCACTGGAGCTTATTATTTATTTATTTATTATCAATCAACTAAGGTTATTTTTGAAGTCATTATTATTAATTATTCGTTTTTTTTTAATCAATCCAGTTGTAGGTATATTCGACGTCATTGCTGGCATTGGCTTGAAAAACAATGGTAGTTCTTTATTAACTCATGGTTTAAAGTAAATATTTTTGACCCATTTCAATGCTACCAAAAACTTTTTATAGTTAGTAATTCGTTAGCCATAATTAAAATTATACTAATCGTCGCGCTCACAAGAAAGTAATTTATTCTATAAGGTTAAGGTTATTTTATAATACGGTTACCGACTGTACAATACCACTGTTGCGCAACATATACCGACCGACTGACTTATCGTTCGATATACATAACTTAAATATATCGGACGCGTCTATTATCATACTGAAACACAATGTAATTAAAGACATCCGATAATGTGAATGGAATTTCACAATAAAATAAAATATCTCAATTATGTTTACAGTTATAACTTTCATTAACTAACTCTTCAAATTCAACGTCAATGTCTAGAACATTGTGTTAAAAGTAAAAAATTATAAATAACTAGCTGCATTATCAATTTTCATGACAATCGGTTGAACGGGGCAGTAGTTGCTACTCTGCAGTGCCCTCCGTGGAAGAATAGTAAAATACATATAGGTATATACAAATTTTTATAATGATCGGTACAGAACTTTTTGAGTTCATTAGGTACATACAGATACACATTCATTTTTATATACATATATAGAAGATTCAGTAAGAGAAACATGATTGTGTACAACTCTAACATTGTACTAAGCTAATTGAATTGAATGAATTAAACTAATGCAACGGATGAATATTTATTCACATTAATATCCATTCCATATTTCCATTCAATGGCCCCTTAACAAAGGATTACTAATTTACTATCTACCTATTATCGTGCCAAAGCAAAAATTATGAGACAATAAAAAATGTAAATGTAATTGTAAACTTTGAATTACTTATTCTGTAGGGTTCCGTACCCGAAAGGTAAAAACGGAACCCTATTACTTTATATTCTTCTAATTCAACGCCAACGCCATCGAGGTTTCGTTTTTTAATATTTTATGTAATAAATTTCATCCTAACCCGTTCCTCAGTTTTTGCGTGATTGAGGAACAAACATAAAATCTTACATATTATGTACACACATTTTTTCTAAATTGGCCTTGTTGTTTCCCCTAACATCTATTCACCCACATGTCTCCAATTGAAGTTCGTAACCCGGAGTTATCGTTTCAGTGGTTCGAAACATCACCTTACCCACACATATAAAGATTACTTTATGTACATTTAGTCGAACTTTCAAAATGAAACCCGCAAAATAAATCACGTAGTAGGTATCCCTATGTGCAAGGAACTTGGCAATATGTAGAGAGAGAGATATTAGGTGGGCAGAAGTCGTTTTGCTCTGCTTTATGTTCTGCGCATCTAACTGTATCTTTCAGATTCTTGCCACGTTCCTTGTGCATGGCTATTGGAACTCACGCAAGGAGAATGAGGACATAAGGCTCAGCTGATAGCGTCTCCTCTCCTTGCTGAGTTTGGAAGTCAGAACCGTCGAGGGGTTTTTAGTGGGTAGACGCATCCGCGAAGTCCCACATACCCTTGTGGCACACGTGAAGGTATAAATAAATAAAAGTAGGTACTCACGCAAGCACCGCGCGCACAGGCACGCGTGCCGGCACGGCAGCAGCGCGCGCGACATCGGCGCGGCGGCGCACACGCAGCACAGCGCGTCGCACGCGCCGCCCGCGTCCGCGCCCTCCGCCGATATGTACAGCTGCTGTGAAGTCACGTGGTATACGGATATTAGTACATTGTACATTGCCTATGGTTCTACTAAATGGTATACGTTAGGCCATAAATGCGCAGAAGTCGTTTTTAGGAACCGATCTTCTCGGTACCTAAGCGTGGTGGTAGTTCTCTAGGCCTCCTCAGTTACGAGGAGAGACCCGTGCTCAGTAGTGGGCATTAATGGGTTGACGCCATAGTAAACGAGCCTGCAATGTAATTACGTTCTAGCACCTATCTTAGGTGTGTTTTATCAGGTTATGCTAGTCATAAAAATGCATCGTAAAGCTGGTAAAATCTAACACAAAAAAAACATATCAACAAAATAAAAAATATTGCAAGTTATGATTAAAGAATATTATTTTATTCTCATAAAAGATCTTTTACAAAGATTAAGTAATCCGGCCGCAGAGGATCAAAAGTTATCCGGTTGTATCTACATACAACTACCAGCAAACATCCAACAACATCCGGACTCGAAGGACCAACAATATCCGGTCCGAAGAACCAAGGCCCATCGGGTCCGATGCTAATCACGACATCGGTATACGGCACGCAAACGATTCGTTTTTAAACACTGCAATTGCTATGTAGCACGCACGCTGACATTCATCGAATCTGACTTTGTCATGCGCGATGCATGCAAATCACCCGCTTATGTCATTAAGATATGCGAGCTAGTATTTCGCAACGGTTTAAGGTCAATACAATGATATTGTTTATCGTTCGCCTAACAAATATGATAATTGACTGATTTATGAAAGCCATTTTGGAAGATAAAAATTTCTTCGTGTAACGTAGAGAGAAAGGAGGAGAATGTAAAGAAAATTTTAATTTTTTCATTATTGTTTTCTAAAAATAAATACGATACAAAAACTAACGAAACCCATAAATAAAAAAAGAGCCGTCGCAACAGACGTTTAGTATTACAATTATTATTTCGCAAAAATAATAATTATGCATGCTACGAAAGTTTTAAATCACCGCTATAAAAAAAACGATTTCTAAACAAATAACGCCCCCTAATGGTCGTGAAAGAACTTATGGGGGCGGTAGTAATCATACAACCATTTACTGTAGGTGTTTTTGTGTTAATAATGACCTTGAAAGGTGACAACTTACCGTTAGGCGGTCGTTTGTGGGTTAATTACCACATTCAACATAACATAAAGTTTTCATTTAACTATTCCACTAAGTTAGGAATGTGTGAAACTTGTTTAATTATCTTGACTACATGCCATTGAAGTTATTAATGTCATCACATGAGTAATTAGTTGTAAAATATACAATAGCAAGCAATTATTTAATTATCTTTCTACAATTATTTGTTATTAAATTTAATTATGTTTATTTGTCGTGTATATTCCTTTGTTTTCAAGGTATTTTTAAATGGGCATTTAGTGAACAAACCAATTAGAACGTACTTATTCATAAATTTATCCGACAGCGTCTGTGAATACCGTCGAAAGAGAATTCAAAACGAAAAAAAACACAGTATTTTTCTACTTTTTCTGTATTTTTTCAGTCGCGACTCGCGAGTCTTTCAGTGTATTATGTAATAGTATAAAAAAGTAATGTTTTTGAGTTGAGTTTGTTTCTAGATCATTTTCCAAATTAAATATTCGCTGGAAGTGTGGGAAATATATTCTCAATCGATATAAGGGTTCTAGATGACGTCGAAACTTCGAAGCTAAACTCTATTGCACGAAATTCAATCTTGGTGAGAAATAATCAAGTGTCCACCTGCCCAGCCAAGTTATCAAACGTGAAATGTTTTGATATGCTTCGATTGCGTGTTTGAATATTTGATTGAATTATAATCAACTAGTAACCTTGATCCAAATTAAAATTTATAATCACTTGCAAAGTAGGTAGCCGTAGTAAATTATAGTAATATCTAAAACTTAATCTTATTCAATGTGGAATTACATTGGAAAATTAATGCAATTTCCTTATGAAACGAAATTAGTTGAGAGTTTGACCACCGCAAAATTAACATTGTACTTGCGGCGTCCTTGCACAGCGCTCTATTCATCATACGACGATAGCACACTAACCTGAGATTTCAACAGTGCTTGCTTACAAACATATTTCAAACTCAATCGCTCCCCAGGAAAGACAACTCGCCTGGCGGGAGAACTGTCTTTGCTAAACTTTCTTCGTGTCTCAGTATCAGTATGCGGCATTACCTTCAAACAGGAGAGATGCCCGTTAGCCTGCTTGAGGTACTGAGCGATCACCGCGCTGGGCAGCTGGCACTGCTCGTCTTTTATATGAACCACGCTGATCAGGGCCACCTGCAACAACGTCATCATTATGTCAATAACGCAACATGAAGGACGTAGCAATCATGCTTCAGCTATATTAGCCAGGTTCGACGAAGCTTCGCTTTATGACAACAGCCCAAATAAAAATATTAGTCCGATAGTGTGCGGCTTCAGTATTTATTATTCAGCCGAAATAAATGACTGCAAATGCAATCAGTTTATTGATTGAAATGCAATCAGGAAATTTTCCCAATGCTTCCCCCAAGGGACTTGTGGAATTGGTGGATCGGACGAGGTAAATTGATTGAGAGAACAATAAAAACTGCATTCATACATTTAATAAAAACATGTACTCAGCTTGGGAATTGAACCCGGACGTTTTGAAAAACAATCTTGCTAACTCACCGTATCGTCCGGCCTGAGGTCAGCAGTGTCTTTAGGATCGCGCGCGAGGATCACAACCAGGGGGTAGCAGGCGCGGGGGGGAGGCCCGAGCCGCATCTTCAGCGCATCCCCATCCGTCGACAGCTTCATCACGTGCTCGTCGTGAGGATCACTCCTGAAAAAGAAACCATCTTTGAACGTCAGGTTATTTTAGTGAGCTGGTACCGTAATAGGAAGACTGGTTGTGTTCTTTATTGAGCTAGTGGTCCTGGGTTCGATTCTCGGTCGGCATATTTTCTATGACTGATAAATATTTAAATCTCGGGTCATAGGTGTTAGGCGTTAGTGATGTGTTATTAGGGGTATGAGGGTGTAAACGTTTAGTTATTGGTCTGACTAGC
>DWKA01002362.1:0-10758 GCA_018249155.1 Panoquina ocola ocola
AAACTTACACTTAAAATATTTTTAACCTAAAATGCTAGTAAAATTCTAAACAGTGGTCCCGCGGTAATCCAACGACCATTTTTGAAGGCAATGTTGGACTATCGAATAATTTGTCCAATTATACATAGAGTAATGCCTATAAGACAGATTGTCATTTTTTTGGAAAATCATTTACCTGTAATCCGACTCTAATCGAAATAATCTATTTTAATTATGAATCACTCTTCTTAAATATGATTTTACGAAAATTTTATATAAAATCAACAATAGGCATGTCGGATCACAGGGGCGTTGGATTAGACCAGAGCCGTAATTAATTAGGCGCCATTTGCAAAAACACTATAAAAATGTCAATTTACGCGCGCTTTTTTCAAAGATGTCATTAATATTTTTCTGTGCATGCGGCAAAGGTGCGTGCCTTACAGCCTTTCTAGTATTTTTTTCATTTAAATGTTTTACGCTGTTGAATATAGATTCTATAGCGGAGTTTTTAAACAATTCCGCTAAAGCTAATCTTTTATTCTTCGGTATTTTTCTTGTAAGTTTTCTATTAGTTGGTTGCAAGGATTTCAGTGGTGGTCCCAATGGATTTTGTGTCGTAATCCCTCTGAAGTTAGGGAGTATATTTCTTTGAAGAGAAGGCACTTGTGTTTGTTGATTCAGAGTGTCGTGTAATCTATACTGCGCTGTGGCTGTCTGTAAGCAAATAAAGGTAAATAAATAATTTGCCTACTCAGTTTCCTTAAAGCCCCGTATTCATGGTAAACATTTGTTTAGCAAGTTGATCAACGTTGTTGATGAACAGCGAGAATGCTGCTGGAAACTTTGACAAATTGATGTTTTCGCTCGCCGGATGTCAACTCCGCAACACAAATGTTGCCTGCAATATGCTGACAGCAACTCGGCAGCAAGTTTATGCAACCACGTTGCTCAACAAATTACATTTACAATGAATATGAGGATTAACGCAAAATATTTATTTAGTAGTAGGTATACAAACGAAAATACATTCGTGAAACAAATTTATGTATCAAAACATTTATTTTGCGTCTGTGATTTTGTTGCAAAATAGCGGGAATTTAAATTGAAAATATTGTTGTATAGAGCGCGGGAAATTTGAATTTAGAATGGAGGAATATATTAATTAGTGAGATCAGAAGTATAATGCATGAATTTATTTTAGAACTAGTGGCTCGCCCTCGCTTCGCTTCAGGAAAAAATCTACTATTCATCTTAGCATGACGTTATATAGCCTATAGCCTTCCTCGATAAATGAGCTATCTAATACTGAAAGAATTTTTCAAATCGGACCAGTAATTCCTGAGATTAGCGCGTTCAATCAAACAAACAAACAAACTCTACAGCTTTATAATATTACAATAGATAAATTATTTAGGTATATAGGTTAGCTGATAATATTTGATGATAGGTATACTCGCCATCTATAACATGTCATTTTTACTGTGGTCAATGGTCACTAAAATAAGTCACCTAAACAATAAATAATATACCTATACACATGGAAATTGTTATTTAGATACTTAATATGTTTATTTTGACTGGATCATAACAAAATCGTACTTTATTTCCAGATGGAATTCTCAGTTCCTTCTCGCTGTATAGAACCATCGGGAAGCTGATTGGTCCTACTCGTAAGGACGAGATATCTTGTATCCATGGGGTCCGCGCTGTAAGCACCATAGCTCTGGTTGTCGGCCACAAGTTCCTCCCTACAGGGGCCACACCGTACACCAATCGATTGGATATCACAGAGGTTAGTATCAAAACAACTACAATTATTTTAAGATCTACCATTACAAGATTGGCAAGACGCCTGACGACAAGATTACAGTTACGCGTAAATGTCATTGCGTTTTAAAAGTTTAGGAACATTTACACAGACGAGTTACGAATATTTAATCAAAGTTTTGTTTGTAGTTGTTTTAGTTTCCCATGATTTTCAATATTTAGTCTATCAGCAGTTTTATTGTGTAGGTACACAACTACACAGTCAGGTCACAGTTCGTCCTTCCAAGGGATGTTATAAATTACAGTAGTTAGATAATAACTGCATTTTTAAAGTACCTATCACCATTTTAAAGACCATTTTAAACCGTAAGTACGTTTACTAAGATACCTTCAGATATCAATCCTTAAATTTTTACGGAAGATGGTTAGCATACAAATATGAAATACGACTTATACTTTTTGAACTCCGCAGTAGGTACTCTTACAAAAACTGTCCCCTTACCTGAGCTTGGATTTCATAATGTTTTATGACTAAACATATTCTTTTCTATTGTCCTAGACCCTACCTATCAAACCTAATCATTGACATCTTGCCAAATTAACACGTCTTAGATTGGACGAGCTCGTTACATTAATCTACATTTGTACAAGAGAATGGAAGAGCTGATCAAGCTCCCGGCGATTCGGCAAATAACATCGTTCGTGATTGATAGCCGTCGAGATGGAGTAAAACGAATTGTCTTGAGTTTATTGTCACTGGCAAGTTCCCAACTAGAATCATGTGTGCAACGTTCGTACGGAATCGAGTCGAGCGCTTATGTAAACAAAACATTCGAGTAATGTGCCTAGATGCCATCTTATTGCTACGGGCGCTTAGCTGATTCACTGAATTATATTAGTTTCTTTGTTAGTATAACCTATAATGATTTAATTATTATTCTTTGATACATGGGGGCAATATCGATTAGGGTGATCAGATGTAATACTCGTATAATACAGCATCGCGATTTCAGTGGTGTTACAACACCCTATAAAACAATGAGTACCTACAGTTTATAAAAGAGTGATATTTCATATAAAATGTATTGCTCGTTTACTCTTTAAGGCGTTTAGACATAACATTTTATAACTAGAGAGGCAAAGATATCAATAAAATAAGTATATTAAATAATTATTGTCATATGACGATTCTCATTTTCGTTTTTTGTACATCATAATAATGACTTACTATGATTATTAAGATTACATTTTTATGTGATTATTAGAAGATGAATGGATTAACACTTCTCAGATAATTATTTTTTATTTGTCTCCACTTTTGATGTCAAAGGAATGTTTGCCTTGTCCAGTCTTGTTTCTTGTTCAGCACAAAACAACAGGAATTGAAACTAATTATTCTTTTAGAAAACAAAGCTTTATTTTTATTGTGCTTATCTCATCTGTCACAGTGTGGTTAAATACGTTGTTCAACTCACTATTTATCGGTCAAATACCCTGAGCAACTAATACTTTCTTAATTGCAATATTCAAAGCTGAACTTTGCTATTTTATCTCATAAGGTGTTTATTGTTTAGTAAATATTTTGCTTGATAGTTAGAATGGAAAGTTTTATTAAACCAGAACTCTTTGAACGGCAATCCAGTATGGTAAAAATTCCGTTGCACGAGGAGCCGCATTTTCATAATAAGAGTTTGAAAGACGTAACAAAAAAATCGGTTTAATGGCATTATGCTCCATTTTAGGGCGTACAGATGTTACATTTGCTTAGGTATACTCTTATAGTCATAGACACGGAACGTGGGAAGGGTCTGAAAGAGACATTAGATGCGCAGAAGTCGTTTAGCTCAGCTTTTTGTTCTGCGCATCTAACTGTCTCTTTCAGACTCTTGCCACATTCCATGACTATATACTAGTGATAATTACCTACAAGTTAATTATCACTTGCTTCTTTGAAGGAAAACATCGTGAGGGAACCTGCACACCTGAGAGTTCTCCTTAGCGTTTTCAAAAGATGTGTGAAGTCTGCCAATCCGCACTTGGCCAGCATGGTGGACTATGGCCTGTACCCCTCACATTGTGGGAGGAGACCCGAGCCCAGCAGTGGGACAGATATGGGTTGTAATGATGATGAATGATAGTAACAAACAAATTGGTAACTACGCACTAATTTCAGTCTCTACACAAGGGAATTATAACGTGGTATTTTGTTTTTTTCTTATATATCTTTCATGCATCTAGGTATACATTTTATTTTCAATGCCAATATATTTTTAGGTTGCGCATAATCTGATTCTACACTCAATATTGGCTCAAGACGAGGGAAATCTTCAACTGTGTTAACTGAATATGATACGTGCCTTCAGTTATGATAGCTGGTTTTAAAATCCATCAAAACTTTACACCAAGATGTATCTTTTAAGGTTTAAGTTTGGGGTCTAGATAAGGGAAGTCCTCAACAGCAAATGACACGGACACAAAATTGTATATTCCCATTTCATTAGAATATCATAATTATAAATACACGAATTTCCTTCAATTAACAACGTAAACAATGGTAACAATGGTGCCCAACACCAAGGACTCCATCACCACTTTCCATCAGGTGGGATCGTGGTCAAGCGCTGCCCTATAAAATGTAAAAACTAAGTTGATTGCATTATTTACGTCAACAAAGATTTTGAAAAGCAAATAATGACAGAAATGTGGTAAAGTATCTATATAAAAGTGTAAAAGTTCAAAAGCATCAGAATTTTTTGAATAAACGGGTCACGACTAAAGCATTTGTGGCATATAATCTGGGATGAGATGTAAAAAACGCTCGAAGTTTTAGGAATGTAAACCGTCCGCGTGCAGATGTGAACGTAGAGATAAAGTACAACGAGCTTCACATTCACGTCACATCGTTAGCGCTATTACAATATCTAAATGTTAACAATGATAAATCTTGAAAATACTTTTCATATCGTTTTTAAAATACAGGTAACATTAGTAAATGACTTTTGTATTCTTTTGAAGATTAAATCATCGAAGACGTTTTTATTAAAAGCAAATGTGTTATTACTCTCTGCAATTAAAATCTACCATAAAATATTCCCAAATGTACAAATATTGCTTGTTTTGATTGCAGTTTTGAAGAGAAAGCTAGCAACGGAAAACAACCACGTACCTACTTTTTTTTGCGGCCAATTTTAAACTCTGTGGAACATTTTTGATCCTTTTATCCAACGATTGCATAAACCTCGTCGACCGAAACTGCTGACGCAATAAACTCATGTGCCAAAGACGTGTGCTGGCAAGAAATTCCATTCTGATCGAATTACCGAAGAGAACGATTTTCGTCGCTTAAGTGGTGCTACGAGATAATGTCAGTTCTGGCTCTTTTACATGCAACGTGGTAATAGCTCCCCATTAATGAAATTATTAGATCAGAATTTATTGGATGCTTACAAGCAAAAAGTTTTTTCTAGGACATCTTGAAACGGGTTTAAAATTATTAAAATTTAATGTATTTGATGTAACAAACTTCGCATATCCTCGTGTGTCAATTATGCTAGTGGTTTTTCTGTATAGTAAGTATATGAAAGAAAATCAGAATCATTTATTTGTTATGAAAACTTTTCAAGGAACAGAGATTCATTGAGGTCATTAACTTTCTTATTCTTAGTTTATTGAATTACATCTTTTTATATCAAAGGCGGATGACACCATTCAAAGTCAAAAGACAATACTCGATAACAGCGCTACACTAATAATGCTTGTCACACTTCACCAGCATGTCACTGCTTCCCGAGAACAAAAGACAGACACGTTGTTCTACCCTGGTATGGAATCTACCCCAGAATCCTTTGTCCGTAAAGAAAGGTTGGTAGGTATGCTTTTGTCAAAGGAAATACGAGTAGGTACCTATCGAGTATGGTTGCGATAACTTGTTAATACAGTACGGATAACATTTGGAGTAGGTGCACAAACAAACGGGGTCAGTTTGACCTAAGCGCCGCGACCACATGATCATAGCACTTTATAGATTTAGTTTTACACTCTACCGACTGAATAATGTTGCGATTTTTACTAGATCATACAACGGTAAAAAGTTGGACATTAAGTTGCCAACACGTTTGTCAATAATAGTCTCTGAAATTTGTTAACTCCGTTTATTTCTTACTAAAAGTTCTAAATGTAGTAATACTAGGTATATCTGGTATATACATGAAAAAGTTTACCTAATACCCCTTACCCTTGCGAAAGGATATCCTCAGTCAGTCACGGTTGAAAACATGAGCAATCGAGAACAATCTATTCTACCGGAAATGAACCTAGATTCCATTCGCATTACAAATAAGGTCGTCGTAATAACAATGATGTTGTATCAAGCAAGAAACGACGCGGTATCTAGACGATACCCTTATTTTTCTCCAGCATCAAAATGAAATGAATTATTCTATGATCATATACTGCGAAAGTATGTCACAAAGAGATATAATAAAGTGAACCGTTTATACTCAACAGTGAGCATTCACCGTGTCCTGTAGATATCGTTAGGTCTTTACATCACGTGGATGGCATTCGGTTCTTCCATTCACAACAAATGGGTCGATCTCTACATAGTAATAAGAAACTTGTATAGCACTTTATTTATGATCTTACTAGTAAGGTAGTCTCCGCCTTCGATCCGCGTCATTAAACGTATGCCTTCGTACCCGCATCCGACCCAATACAATTTATATTATTTTTATCAGGCGCTAAGTAATAAACTTCATTTTTTTCTCTTTTTATCTTTTTAAGGGTAACTGTTATTGATATTGGTGTTCCATAAACTACAAATATAATAATATATTACGATGTTGCTTTCAATATTTTCACAAACCTACTACTATGTATACATAATAATTAATAATATACTACCTATATAATTGCCGATATAATTATAAAATTACCAATGATATTAATAATATGAACAATTTAACATATTTCAAAATTTCTCAAGAGTGACGCAGTATAATATTAGTCTAAATCAGTATTCAGCTCCCTAAGGAAACCGATATCTACGAATTAATCCAAGGAAATTCTCCAAGTTAATTATAATAATCTAGTTAAATCTCCTAAATAACTTTTGCAGGTATTTTTTACAAGGGCTACCGGTCAATGTCGGCTGACCACGATATTATTATACGGCCGGACATGTCTATCTCTTTCCTGGGTTTTACGTCAACCGTTACAGAGGAAGCAGGCAGACATGTTCTACATCCGGCGTATACCCGTTTGTGTACAGTACCTATTCAAAAACCTGTCGTCACACGTTTTACTGTGTTAAAGATATAAGATACAATTTCTTAAATGAAACTTCTTTAGCGGTGACGGGGATTCAAATTTTAAGGACATGATTACGCAACACACGCGATAGATGGCGTTAGTAATAGTTAAGTACAAAATAATTATTTTGATGTAAAACATACAACGTTTTATCGTACTGTTGAGTGAATTTAAATTTTAAGTATCGAAATATAGAGAAGTTTCATTTTCTATTTGTGCACAATCTGTTCTATTATATTCTATTACTCACTGGTGATCCACCGTGAAGGCTCGTCGGGGCGGAGGCACCAGCGCGACAGGCCAAGCCGCTTGCACCAGGGATTCCCGAACGAACTGCTCCCAAGAAGGAGAGGTCCCTGAGAAAAAAAAGTTTTGGTTACTTGACTAACATTCATATGAACCATATGAGAGTATCGTAAATAGACAATTTTGATTACGACCCAGAATTATCTTAGCTAACAAACCAACAGCGCAGACGCTGTTGCCACTATTACCATAAACGTAACAATAGCAAAGGCGCATTTTTATAGTTGCAAGAATTAAGTGCCAAGATGTCGCAGTGATATTCTGGCGTTGTGATATAAAGTTGTTATCACACAGGTGAATACAATTTTTTTAATCCATTGCCTGAGCATAAATAATACCTATACCTACTTAATTAATTTTATTTACTTGATAACCTAAAAATATCTACCTACAAAATATAACCTTAAATTTTAATTTTCCTAAATTACTTCCAGAATAATTTACATGACTGACCCGTTACAAAGGTAATTAACATTAATTTTACTTGAACACGTAACACGTTACAGAATTTCTATTAAATACTTGAAGGTCGATGGTTTTCAAAGGCATATTCGTAATTTGGTGGGCAAGTTGACGTCATGGCACGTGTCAGACGCGAAATAAAAGTTAGGTCAAGGACTATGTAACAACCAATCCTGTTGATAATTGCATTATACTGAAAACCTTGCTGACTAACACTAATAACATTCGATGTTCTCGTTTGTCACAACTTTAAATTACTACTCTCAGCGCGGCTAGTGTTATCACTTTACACTTTGCACCTACTTTGCTGTGTAACATTGTACATTTACCTATGTACATACTTTTATTATAATGTATCATGTCGTCACAAACATCCCGGAACCGAAGCTAAATATTCAAAAATTCCGGCCGGAAGTAGATCCCACCCGTATCTCATATTACATTCTTACCCATAATAGGCACGTTCTTATTTATCTACATCTTAGTTATTAGGTAACTAAGATAACACAAAGATAAAACAAATACGTAGTAAAAGAAACATCGTAATGTTTCGTACTTTTGGCATCAGAAAGTTTAGTCATGATATGAAACTTGTGGTTGAAGTGTGAACTTACATTTCCTGAAATAAAAAAATATATATAATTATTATTGCCATGTATTAAGTAAGGGGATTTATTTATGAGATTTATGTGTCATAACATTATTTAGGTACAAACTGTAATAAGTAATATCTATTAGAAACGATATAGAATTACTAATGATCGCTTATAGGGCGAATAAAAGTACAAGTGCGCATTCCCAATAATATCACCAATGATATAATTATGAGTACTGCCAATATGTTTCGCGAATAATGATATTAATCCCTCTTACTTGAGATCCGTATTTCGCTGGTAAGTGTATGTTTTCTTCAGCACTGAGTGTTATATTATATCATTTCAATATGATATTTACAAATTATGTAAAATCATATTTACCGGGATGTTATTTACTAATTACTAAGAATGTCTATAGAACGTTTTTTACAGTTTTCTACTTTTTAATTTAACATGCCAATGTAGTGTCACCATCGAGCATGAAACTTAATAGTGCAGTAATATGAGCTAGAAATTTTCGAAACTGATCAGTGATTTGTCACTGATAAATTACGATTTAAAACAGTACCGCACCAATAAATGACCAAGTGGACTGTGTGTCGGCCAATTAGAGTGCAGTGACCTTAATAGTTAGTGTGTTGTGTTATACCTTATAACGTAGAAGTAACACCATAGGGTAGCACCGACGTTATTTTCGTTTATAGTTCCGAAAATATTTCTTTTTAATTAGTTTGCAGGTGTCATAAACAAGCTTCACAACATTCACTCACATGAAAGGAGGAACCGCGCGTGGTTCAGGCAGTTTAGTAAATTCGTGTACAGTAATTTTCTCTAACTTTGTTAACTTTAGCTTCAAATTGGGTCAAAGCCAAATGACCAAATATGAAATTGGAAATTCAAATTTCAAAAGTAACTACCATTCACAGTTGACATTATGAATTATTAACATAATTATGCGCAGCGCAGAGGTCACTACAATGCAAAAGGTGTGGCTTGTATGTATAAGATTTTTTTTCTTTCATTAGCATATACATATTTTTATACCCTAGTTACAAGGTACCAATATAATTATGTAATTTACTGATAAGTTTATTATTCTGAAATTAAAAAAAGAAGTACCTATTTTTTATGAGCTCTACCTTTTTTACAGCTTCATTCACATGAAGGTAGAGAGGTAAGTCTGGAGAGATCTGCCGAGACGACATTTGTTGTTAAAACAGGAGACAGCTCACCCTCTTCAGGGAACAAGGATAGCGTATATTCTAAGGGCACTGCATATAATATGTATGAAGTTCATTCTTTTTCTTTTAATACGGATAACAGACGAGCTGACCCTGCCACCGTTCGCTGCCACCCAGGGATACCTGTGATAAGCTACCAATAGGACATAAGAAAGAACTAACAGTAATAAGTTACCAATTCCTGTTAGTAAATATTTTATACATTCTATAAGTACCTACGTATGAAAAATTTATATTATAGACAAAGGACGAGGCGAACGAAGAACACGACAATGATCTTAAGAGTAATCTTCCTATTCTGAGCACTCAATATAAGTAAGTTAACAGAAAACACATTCCCGGCAAAATGTTCACTGTAAGTTAACTTCTTAATACATTCTGAAGTTGGGAAAAAGTAGTAATAAATATGTTACAACAATTAAATTTATTTCAAGGTTAAAGCAGAGCAATAATGAGGAATTCTAACATAATGAAATACATAACGTTCTGTTTATTATTAAGTCTCCTTAAGCTGACATCAATATGTTTAGTCGTAAAGTTATGTAAGCACGGAACAATGTAATTTATCCTCAGAACAATCTGCTTCTAAGTTATGAGTTCATGTGACATACCTATTCATAAATTTCAGAGCTCTATTCTATTAATTTGTAAGACTTATACATTTAACAAATCTTGCCAGTTAATTGCAAAATCTTTAAGGCTCTTCAGTGCTTAGGCGGGCACGTACCTACGTCAATGCCAGTTGTTATAGTAAGATACGAGTAGCGATTGTAGCTAAGATGGCCACTAACCAATTAACCAATCAATTATAGAGTAACCTGAGTTGTGCTTGCCTTTTTTAGTTATGATGAGACAATGTTGCAAAGTTGACGTGTTAGATAGAAAGAAAATTTAAGTCTACTTCATTTGTTAATTTTAAGTAATAAGACCTATTAATTACACTTCTCACTGTGAGATACACCAACAAAACAATGTCAATAAATCCAAGATCTAATGGGCTCCACTCACGATACGATATATCTGTACGATCCGTCGCAACAGACCGATCGTAACGACGAATCGTTGGTGTATGGCAAGATCGTTAACGATTTTTC
>DWKA01002363.1:0-10758 GCA_018249155.1 Panoquina ocola ocola
GTGTCATTAAAGCTCAAAATTATTTGTGCTCCCCCCCCCCTTTACTCGGCAATAAGCTCGCGTGCCAATTATAGATGTTTTTTTACTAGCACACCCGCCATCGCTTCACTACAGAAAAAATATAGGAGGATAGAGATATTCACCGCCTTTTGGGTTTATAAAAACTATCCTATGTCCTTCCTAGGATCTCAAAATATAATCAATAAAATATTTCAATAAAATCTGTCTAGTAGTTCCGGAGCCTATTCATTAATAAAAAATCAAATCTTTCCTTTTTATAATATTAGAATAGATTATACAATTATTTAAATGAACTTACATAAACACTAAGCGAGCAATGACATGGTTATGGTTATCAGTTTTCCAGAACAGCAAAGACGGCCGAGAAGGCAGGGAATGCAATTATTACGACTTCCAACAACGCAACCGAAATAATATGATAACATGTTGCAATATTTAATTGAGGATGTATTCCAATGTCATTCGCGACCGTAGCACAGGGTACCCTGAAGGGGAAGTGTGAGTTGGAGCACAGTTATTTAAGAATATTAAGGAACATTATTTTCGTCTCCATTATTTTATTGCTACATTATATTTGAAATATTTATATATTTTTTAATAATTCTCAAAATCTCATAACATGTAGGTGTAATGTTGCTTTCACTGTTCAAGTAAAATAAAACAGTTTCAAAATCCGATCAACTAGTTCGTCTGAGCTAAAGTTCCAACTGAAATAAACACTCCCGCACGGTTATTCCCGTAGTCCCGTACACTTGGGAGGAGGAAAGAAAAGAAACTCCGCTTCGTGTCCCGTGCGAGTGCATATGCAAGAGGAACGGGACAGCCGCGCAAATCTCTCTTGTTTAAAATGAAGTTACGAATCCGCTCAGAAATTGTGTTTTATATTTCCTCCGTATGTTACGCGAAAAAACTTCGAAATGGCTGCGGAGCTATTTTTTACCGGCGACGGGTGTCGCCCTTCCCAACTATGATAGAATAAATTTCTCGATCTCAACGTCGTTTCCATCTGCCACATTGATGCTAAACTGAATAAGATTAACGTCGCCTTAAGATTACCGAATTGCGTGATGAAATCGTATCGTTATGTTATGTATACGCATTCGATTCAATTCTCGTTACATAAATGCCGACAGTCCTATAAAACTGCAATAGAAAATATTATATTACTAATATTATAAGTTTTATAATCGTTATTAAGATTAAATGGATTTTATTGTGGCTATAACGACGCCGGCGACGGGCCATGCATATTATTAACCAAGCTAGTGCATGCATCTCTTGCGTAATTATGCAAATTTACACCAACATCACTAATTTGTTCAGGCGTTTCGAGAGAGGTAACTCACATAGATACATTAATGACATTTAAGTATGTTAGTGTTGGGTACGCTGGTTGAATAACAACTATTGTGTGTTTGACTAGGCATCTTCGTTACGCTGGCTTATTTCGCAGTCGCATATCTTTAAGATCAACCGCACGGACCAGTACTACACATTTACTTAACTAAAGTAAAATAAAGCTTTTAAAAGATGTTTGTACAGTATATTATTAATTGTTGATGTTAACTGTTGTGAATTATGCTATGAGGTGTTTATCGACGATTTAAAAGGTTTAAAAAATTACGAATGATTAAGTCTTTTAGTTTTTAATGAACTTATGCCTATTACAAACCATATTATTATATACCATAACATTTTGGAATCAAACAACTCGTAATTCCTTACAAATCCAGTAGGCGGGCAAAAATGAAAGTCTATATTGTTTGCTTATTGTCCTCGTACTTAGTAATTGGCGTAGGTAACGCTAGGGCAACGCCTATATCGATGTATAAGGTACTTGCACTAAGACAAAGCTATGTGATAAGCAATGTGATTGAATTCGCTGTAACGGAAATTCGCAGACATCTAAAGCCCAACGCAATTGCTCATATTAACTAAGCAGTGTCTATAGCTCGACGTCTCTTGACCGACGGCTATCAATAAAATTTCCCAAGTACAAGTCTAGAAGGGTCGTTTACACCATTCGTTCCCATATTTACAAACATATAATGATTAAAAGTATAGATAGCAGTGCCCCCATATCACTCTAGTCAGTGAGCGTTGACTACATAATATAAAAAAATAAACGCTTACAGGCTCATATCCCTGTAGAGTCCGGGATCCGCTTTGCAAATATTACGAACTTTTGCTAAACTTGAAATGTTTGTGTGGGTCAAATCTTGCTAACTGAATTATACCAACTTCCTGTAAAGCCAAGGAGTAGCAATTTTACATATTGCTTTAGATTTAATTAATATGAACTTTTACAATGATATAAGCTTAACTACTTACTAATTTAAGGGTAACAGACGAGGTAACTCTTACCTCGTTTAATTCCATTGATTTTTCTTTCACTCTTTCATTCATTTTTCTATTATTATACAATAGACAACGTTATCATTTAGTATCTTACCAAACAGCAACGTTAACAACCGTTCACTTCTGAGGCTAAGATTGAAGCATCCAAGTGGGTGTTTACAATCTTCATTATAAACAATAATAATACACATACATATAATTATTATTACTCAGTAAATCGATCATGGACGTTCGTCTACCCGATCGTGGTAAGACAACTCGGTGAATTGTTACTGTCAATTGGGCTTGTGGCATTGACGAAATTTCGTAACAAGAGTCATAATGTTTTATGTCACGACTAACAGCTCACGACTTCGAATTTTTTATTTTAATAACGCCTATTTGTCGTGTTTTTAATAGCACGAAGATAAAAATTTGCTTTGATGCGAAATTGGAATTATAATAATATGAGTTATATTGTAAAGAGCTTTTAAAAATGAATCTTCTTAAACGCGCTGAGAACTATGGTATGGTGGTAGAGTTTTTGTTCTGGCTTAATCAAACTCGTACTAGAACATAACGTGGTACGTTTTTAAATTAGCAAACGGCTCTCTTACTTCTTTTTTTGTTAGCTAGCTAAGTGTAACAAATACTCAGAGTTGTAGAGGCTCGATTATGAAAATAATAAATAAATAACCGTGTTAAAAATATATCTAAACGCAACACAAAATATGAAATGACGTCCTTGTAAACAGGATAGACAACACCTGCTATTATCGCGGTTAAGCCTCAGCATTGATTAACCGTTAAATTATGAAAATATATTCGCATTCCTAAACAAGTGGGCGATTTTGTCAAATGGGCCGTTGACCCCTTGTTGCAAAACAAGCCGCCGAATTCCATCTTATCCAAACAATTAAGTGGTAAACAGTGAGCACGCAGTTTAGACATCAACGGGTCTGTAGTTCTGTTAGAACGAGAGCCTGGTGTTAATAATATCAAGTTTTACCTAAACTAAAGGTCGATTGTAAACGTTTGTAAAAAATCGATCATAGCCATGCCTGTATCAATCCTATATTGATCATACTAGATAACAATTAAATATCGCCATAGGTAGCTAGATGTAAATAGTAAAAATTGCGCTTACATGTTTCACGCACGTTAAACCTATTCCAGTTTTTATCTATGCACTCGTTAAGCTTTGTCAGAAGGGTCATAGAGATGCTAAAATTTCCGTTAGTTGGCCGCTTATTCCCTTACTAATTCAGAATAGAGCCGTGTGGTTCAGAGTTCTATAAGATTTGTTTGTTATGAGGACACCCGTGCTCTATGGTGCGACAAGAATCCATTGAAACCAAAGTTGCCAAAGACTGGTTGTACTACTGGGAGTAAAAGTGATTAAATAACTTAAAATAAATCTCAACAGGTACGGAAGATATTCATGTAAATATTACTTTAACTTGATAACAAGAACCGATTAGCGCTAGAGAAAAGATTAGCGCTAAAATAACGCAAAGCAAAAAGCCACGAAACAGAAAAACATTACTATCACTATAGCGTAGTATTATATTACGGAGATGAGGATTTAAGTGGGTAAACAATGTTGTGTTCGGCTCTCGTGCTATGCATTTCTAAAACTTAGCGACAGCGTGTCGCACAAGCTACGCCACGCTACAGTAGGCTGTAGTGGAGTGGCTGTAGAAGTGTAGAGTACTCGGGCCGCTCGCCTCGAACCGAGCGCACGCTTCCACTTATCCGGTTGTAACAGGTGCGGAATACGTTTATATTCAAACAAAGTTTATATGTTTATTATATATTCAAAGAAAAGTTTTGACTGTATAACATTTAGTTACCAAATTGTTCTATAGTAACATATGAAAATAATGTTGCCTAAAATATTAAGTAAACTTTGTTCGCGGATTATTTTTGTTTCGCGACTTAAAAGTTTTGTGACTTTGTGCGCGAAAGCGTTCAGTGCAATTTTCAATGCGTAAATTCATTATAGAAAATTTGAAATAATGTTGGTTATTTAAATTATTTTTCTTTGTTGCAGATGACATCAATATCGTTTCTTAAGTGATTGTTTATCCAACGAAAACAACTTCAACTGAAGACGGTGCATTGAAATGTGAATTGTGTGTTAATGGTGTTAAGTCGAGCTTTGTTTGTGTGTTTAAATTCTCAATGACGGATCACGTGTAACTTTATTCGCGATACCTGAAAAGAATTCACCATGGAGACGGAGGAGCTTACGAAACTTGTGGACGGAATATACAAGGTAATTACTAAATTAAAAATTTATCTTATATTTATAGAAAACAGAAACACGCTGTATATTTAAGTAAAAAGCTTGATTCAAGTATCAAATAAGATGTTATATTATCTCTCCCATATACATCGTTGAGCAATCGAACCCGTATTAAATAGACGTATTTTTTAATGCCTTCGTAGAGTCTTCGTGTATGCATGGATATGATCTATAAATAAATATTTGCTTCATTCATTTCTAGTGCCGAGTTTATTAAAAAAAATGTTATTGTTACGATAAATAATAGGAGTTTTATGTTTCCGAAATAATTAGGGTATTACGTTCTGCAATTTAGTTTTTATGTCTTCAGATTTATAGCATTGTTGGTATATAATTATCCTTAAGTTTTTGTCTGTTTTTTAGGTATATTGAAACGGATTCAAGTGAACATTTGTATAATTTTGTACCATTAAAACGTAATTAGGCACGTATACATGATTGAATTTAATATATTTTGCATTGATATAACAACTAATATTCATAGCTAATGGCCAACACCTAATTATAATAAAAACAGTGAAATATTAGGTAGGTTCTACATTATATTGAAAAAAATATCTATTATATAATTATGTATTTGTTTGTATTTTGATTTTGTTACTTGGCTCTTTTACTAAGACGACACTTTCACAAAGATAATTTGTTTATCAATAATATGTATAGAAATCGGTTGGTATTTTTGATACCAAAGTTAAAACCGGTTTCACAAAACTGAACGCTCACGGTTATTCTCGATTTCTAACGTACTTTATTACCATAGAGAAGTGAAAGGGACAACGGTGGCCTTATGGCTGCTTTAATGATAACCCACACTCGGGGAAAAATCATTATGCTTTACAAACTAATGCACTTAATCTGTTTACTCTAATATATGATATTGTTTCTGGTGTATATCATTATGTTAATACGAAAAAATTAAAAAAAAAACACTAAAAATGTATTAAGTATTATAATTATTGAGAATCACGATTTTTTATAATTGTAATACAATTTGATTTTCACATACTCACACTAGAGACATGGAAAGTAAGATATAACAAAACTTTGAATAAAATGGTTGAGAAAAAATCAATATTAATAAAACATGAAGTGCGTGATAACGGATAAGTTATCTTATTTTTCCGCTGGCTTCTCGTCGATGTTAGCCAGCATGAAAATGGAAGTACAAAATTAAGTGTACAAAAATTTCGTTTTTATCATAAACAGTTGACTTACTTACAGCTATTTAAGTCCAGGTATATTCAATTCAATTTTTTTTTGTACTTTTTTACTCATTCAGCCGTCGATCATTAGAACTAAAAACCATCAAAATACTTGGTTTTCGTGTGTAAAATTAGTATATAGTTTTGTATTTACTGTAGTACCTACCTACTTACTAAAATTTAATCTAAAATGCCCATAAAGTGAAGACTCCTTATTTATCTAAATTGGTTATACCGTTACAACCGTCTGTAACCGTTGAGTAAAAGTTGACCTTTGTTCAATAAAATATCCTTTATAAAAGGGGTTGTACAAACGAGAAAGTGAAAATGGTATAAATAGTTTAATTCATTGGCAGGCGGATCTTTGTGCACCTGCCTTAAATGTCAAGGTCAAACGGTCAACGAAACGGCTTTGGGTGATTCTTGTTCCATAAGATTTCTCTAAATTATACATACAAATACGTACAACTATGAAGACTGTAGGTATAGGTACCACATTACATTTTTAAATTATCTATTGTTTTTTTTATTGATTACTACAATTAATAACGTAACTATACATTATGTTATAAAAATATTTATGAATAGCTAGTAGGTTCTAAAATTCACATTACTAAGTATAAACAACAATTATGATTTTATTCTTCTAGGATTTATTACTTAAATGTGCAAATGAATTGGCAGATACACTGAATTTTCTGGTTCAAATATTATTCGATAGGGCAGATTCACGTTTGTTCTCGGGTCGTTGGCTCTTTCGCTTAACTCAGTAGAAGATGTGATGTAGGAATCTTTAATACATTATTATTATTATTATTAATAGTTAGTTCATTACTTGTGTACAAGTTACTCTCATATCGAGTACGAAAGCACGTAGATACTACATTATTTCCTTACTTTTTATAATTACATAATTGATATTTTTACTGCGCAGTAGATCTATTCAGTGGTTTTATAGCGATTATATTCTTTTAACGAACCTCTCACTGCTTTCAGCAATTATAATAATACGTACGTATGTTAACATAATTATGCTCATTTATAATACGATTTTATATTCAACTTATACTGTCGGGAACATTAAAAAATTTATACGTAACGAATATCATAGGTCATTAATTATATTAAATTGGCTAGAGGTAGAAATTTGTTTATAATTGATATCATAAAATAACTTTATACAAAAATAATTTACTAAAACAACATCTTATGAATTTGGCATTCCAATTGATGTTATATTCATTATTATCAAAAGCAATAAAGGTTAAATAAATCTACCCTTAATCTTCCACTTCAGTAATAAACTGCTCACGGTACAGATAAATCATTCGTGGAGATTGTTCCATGAAATATAATAGGGGAATATCGTGTTATACAAATTAATTTGCTATTTTAATTAACACCGTTGAGTAAAATTATTACTTGTTTCGCTAATAAGCAACACTTTACAATCTATGCGTAAATAATTGTTATAACAAATAACGTAAAATGTTTACGTGTTCAAGAAACAAGATTTGTTTAATACGAAAGAGTCGCATGTAATATGTATTTTTTGTTCTCTACTTTTGAATACTTTTTAATGTTAGTTGTCAAATTATAAATAATCTTTTTTCTTTCAATTAGATAGGTAGATACATCAAACATTTTTCTTAATCTATACTAATATTATAAAACTGAAGAGTTAGTTTGATTGCACGCGGTCATCTCAGGAATTACTGGCCCGATTTGAAAAATTCTTTCAGTGTTAAATAGCTCATTTATCGAGAAAGGTTATAGGCTATATAACATCACGCTAAGACGAATAGGAGATTTTTTTCCCGAAGCGAAGCGAGGGCGGGCCACTAGTCTACGGTATTTACTGTCATTGACTACATATTATGTTCGTATAGTGCCATATAACCTGAACAGGGTGGATATTGTCACGTCAGTCTTACGTAGCTGCAGTCTTAAACCAATTAGCCTTACCTATCAAAACTTTTCAAGGAACACAAGTCAATCGAGGTCATTGACCTATTCTTACTTACATAATTTCAATCTCTAATACTGAACTTGTACTTAAATGACTCGCATCAATCTGCATCGAAGGATACTCGAACACGTAATAAGCTCCCCTCATAAAGTGGGCTCGTGGAGACGGATTGGAACGAGATTGCCCGCTTAACATCTACATACAAAGGTATGTGATATGAGGGGTAATGGAAATTTAAACTTTATGGGGATTATTTGGGCCATTGCTATGTTTTATTGTTGATGTAGTTATGGTTGAAATGATGGTTGTTACGAGTGTTCTCCCAGTGGTCGAATCAATTCAACCATTATATATTTTTTAATTCTCACATTTTAATGGTGAAAAATTTTTTTGTTACTTATTAAAGTGTACCTTTAGGGTTTAGGTTCACATTTTAACTTGTTTTGATCCTGTGAAGCTAGGGTTCCAGCGTTCGAGTCCTGGCCGGAACAGATATTTATGTGACAGATAGATTGCTCTCCAGTCATGGATGTTAATAATGTGTTATAGTTTTATCCATGCAAAAGTATTTAAGTGAACACTTAACACTCCACAGATCTCTGCAATGTAATTGAGTTTCCTATAATTACTTCAAAAGTGTTCTTCTATTAGGTATAAAGATTAACTTAAATATAGAAGTTTTTGCTGCACTTTATTACAAGTAAGTATGATAGTGTAATAATTGTGACTTGATTATCTATTTTTTGCGTACATCATAATCGCATCTTTTAATTCCCAAAAACGTCTTAAATATTCCCCTTATTTTAAAGTGTTATTAAATCACTAGTAAGTATGTAAAAGCCCAAAGCCCATCCTACACCGAGCAGCCGAACTCTCGACGACACTTAACTGCCTTCGTTAACGCCAACTAGCGTTAGCCTAAGTCGCCGTATTGTTCCCTCGCTCCACACATATAGCAATAGCTTCGTGTTCGTAAATTAATATGTAGGTATAGAATATATATGTAGATGTTCTAAGAGACATTTTATCGAGTGATTGAGAATAGCAACAGACTTTAAACGCTCTAAATTAAATATTTAACTTTTAGATATTTTGTTTCTTTATCCTTCTATCCAAAAGCTACCTGCTACTCGCTACTTACTGTCCGATGGGATTGTAGTGAAGCATTGAGTTAGTATGTACATATTTATAAAAATAAATTCGTCGTCTCTATTAAATGGACTCCCACTTTGCGGTTGAAATTCGACACTATTGAATATTGGTAATATACGTCCCTACTACGAGTATACATCATTACTACTCATAAACCATTATACATAAAGAAAACAGTGTGAAGTTTATAATCAGACAGGTTATACGTAATATAAAAGCCCAATTTTCTAGGTACTTGAGATCCCTAAAAAAGAGAAATAAGCAAATTCATTGTAGCTACACTGACCTCAAAGCTACTGCGAAGTATAATAAAGGTATGCAGATCGGTCGGTCCGCTCAGTAAATATTGAGCGAGGCTCCCTTACAACACAAAATCAAACCTTTTATTTAAGTCCGTGCATACAGAGGGCACATTGTTTGCGAGGGTGGCCGGATAGTTCAACAACCCTTCCGCTGACCAGAGGTTAAGCAGATGCGAGCGATTAGATATTATTATCCTTTGAGCGAATTATTTAAATTCTTCTCGAGTTATGATATCCTTTGGCAAAGAGCTGTTCTGTTTCGTAGTGAAGGTTATCTGAATTAAAATTAGTATGAGGTTTCAATATACAAATTCTGCAGATGTATACCATAACGGGAAGAAAAATGGAGGGAAAATGTTAAAGAGTTCCTCTGATCAAAAGCCTGAGGCCCTGAGAGCCCTAAATGCTAATCATAAATCATGAACAATAGGTTGCACCAAATCCAAAAATATTAATTCCTTAACCTGAACTCGCTAAATCTACTGGATAAAGATAGAGCATTTTCTTTAGGTCATTATTAGCGAGACTTTTGTTTCGTGCTCTTCTTAGTATAACGTTAAAAAAACATCTGGACAACTATAGATCGCACGCGAGCTTATTGCCGAGTAAAGGGCGGGAGCACAAATAATTTTGAGCTTTAATTACACTATATTAAAGAAGGCAGGGTGACGTGTGACGTCAGGAATCTCGGCAATGAACTCGCGCGCGAACTTATATTTCTATTAGTTTCATCTACTAAACTAAATTCATTTTTGATTGATTTTGAAATAATGTTGTATTTAATAAATGAGCTAACCCAATTTGAAGTTAGTTACATGAAAGTAATAATGAAAAATAATTAATTATGAGTTTCACTTAACTTGATAATAAGGAGGAACCTTTCTAATTTAGACTGCGAGACTTGATTCACTGAAATATGGAACAAAATTACAAGTTAAACAAAAACCTTTAAAAATAATAAAAAAAATACAATACAGTATCTAGTTAGATTTTCCTCATCATCGTACCTGTGTCGCATCACTGCTCTTGTTAGAATCTACTGACATTATCCTCTGTCTCGGATATATTTTTTCTATCTAAGGACACTGAACGCTATCTGTATAACAAGACCAGCTATTTTCAAATTTAAGCACGGAAAATTTAAAGCTCCATTATTAAAAAGTTACGTCTCCTAATCCCCGACCCTATCCGCAGATATCGACCGTTTATCGGTTGTTGATCGCCCCACAATTAAAAGCGAAAGACCGAGCCCTCCATTCAAATGATCAGACCCAGGCCCAACCGATCGTAATGACACTTAGGTTTAATTATCCGCTGCTAATTGTTGCAGTAATTTGCTAGTAATCGATGCTGGTATGGTTTAAAGATCTCACTTTAAGGCCCAATGCAAACAGAATAAGGCGCGGCGAAGATACGGCGCAGATACGGCAAGTTCAATACTATCTGACGTGACTGACGTCAGTGACT
>DWKA01002364.1:0-10755 GCA_018249155.1 Panoquina ocola ocola
ATTTAATTTAGATGAAGTGCTTTGAGTTGAATGATTTGAACATAATAGTGAGTTATTCAATGATGGGCAGATTTGAATTATTCAGTTATTTCGATGTCGTTATGTAATTGTAATGAAAGGGTAGCTCAATTAAAAAAAATGTTTATCCTTTAATCGCCATTTAGTCATGAAAGGTCATGTTTAGTTATGATCAATTGATCACTAACTTGGAATAAACTGTGATCAAGTAAGTATGTAGAGTCCGCGAGTCGTAAGCTAAGTTTGCAAGAGTCAAACAAAAAACTTAACTAGCCATCTGTACTAGCCTATAGTCTCTGCTATCCTGGTACAACTACTAGGTTTGAGAGAATTTTACACACAAATGCAGAACACAGCTTACGCTTCACGGGTTGTACTGTGTCTATACTAATATTATAAAGGGGAAGGATTTGATTGTTTGTGTGAAATGAATAAATGGGCTTCGAAACTACTGGACACATTTTATTGTAATTTGGCATGGAGATACTTTGAGACCCTAGAAAGGACATAGAATAGTTTTTATCCCGTAAATAAACCCTAAAGGAGTGAATATATGTACTTCTTATTTTTCCTGAAGTAAAGCGAAGGCGAGTATGTTCTATGCTATGTGAAGAGATGTGCGCGTGAGCGAGAGCATTTATCAGCTTTATATCAAGGGATCCAGAGGACTTACATAGTTACGAAAATAATACTGTTTAAACTATATACGAGCAACAAGTCGTCCACAATGAGTGCAGTGGAACCACGATGCATGACTGCTCCCTGAACCGTGGACGACAACATATTAAGAGGGCGCACTGTTACGGCCCTGACTGGTAACAATTTTTTCTGCTCAGGGATTCATTAAGTATATTTTTAAAAATGGAATATGAATGACAAATAGCTTGTCACACACACACACACGGAGACACAAATAAGTGTATCAGGGTATAAACCCGGGGTTCCCCGATTTTTCTAGGATTCCCCGGTATGCAGTTAGCATGGATAACACACTAAATTACACATCACTAACACCGATTACACAAGAACAAACATTAAAATCTGATGATATACGAGAGACAAATCGAACCTCGCTTCAGAGGCAGGGTTACTAATTAGGTTACGGAGGCATGGTTCTATATTTTAGGATGACCGTGGCACAATGTTTAATATACCGGATTGCGTTCAAAGCGACCTAGGTTAGATACCCTGTAATGCAGAGATTTGAGTAATAATTTTAAATTACTCCGAGGTCCTAGGTATTTGTGTACTTATCAATGTGTTTTTTTCACGACACAGGGACAGGGAAAGGGGTGTGATGCTTACAAATGTGTAGAATATCATTTAATTAATACAAAGAGCATTAATGTACTTATTGAACTTATTTAAACTTACGAAATCATAATACGTTCCGACCTCGAAGAGGCCTCTTAATTTACATGATTGTATTCGTTCTTCGTTTTCTTCGTTTGCACGATAACGTAAATTTTTGAAAAGGTAGCGGAAAGTACAAATATAAGATTTTATCAGGAATGGTAACGGTAGGTACCTACCAACTACTGAAGAGATTTTAATACATAAAACTGTTTGTCTTGACCGACTGATCCGCAATTATTGCGATGCAGAAACTGCTGAACCAAGAAACGTGAAATTTGAACCATGAGATGATGATTTTTTACATTCCATTCCTAACAATCTTAAACAGGGGATGAACATTAGATTTTATAAGTATTAAACAATATTTTATATGTAATGTAGGTTTATCTACATATCATTATGTATTAATATTTAAATTACTCAAAACTAATAAAATGTAAGCGAAGCAACGTACATAGTATCTAGATACTTACTTATATATTTTTTATTTTGTTTCAGATTCCCATTGACAGAAATGGCAAATCACGACCATTAGAGTTCCGTGGCTTGTATTCTCATGACAACCCCAGATTAAAAAACTTGCATGTTGGAGAAGTAAAAATGACGGATTTGGGAGAGAGCATGGAAGATCGCCCAAAAAAAGATGACTTAAAGGAAAAAATATTTTTTAAGCCTTTTGCTACTTTAATACCTAAGATGAATCTCAAATTGGAAAAAGTTGTCGAACAGAATCCAAGAATTTTAGACTTACGTGAAAAGTTAAATGAGATTACAAAAAAACAGGATCGTGGCGTCGATAAGAAAACCAAGAGCATTATTAACGACATAACACAACAATTAGATGATGATAAAGATCGAGATGAGTCGGGTCCATACAGTTTGTTATTTGATCTTAAAACAGATCCATCTACTTCATCTAAACCGATGATTGATAAAACAGTATGGGACGATTCAGAAACGAAGGGAGAAATGTCAGAAAATAAACCACTAATATTCTGCACCATGTCAAATCACAAGAGCATTGATAGGCTACCAAATGTTTTGAATTTTGATGATAAACCGATGAATGAATTTGAATATTCTTGTGAAAAGGACTTCTTCCCAAATAAAAAATCTTTTAATACACATTCAAGATCTGATCTCTGTTTACAACTTAAGTCTCATATACATCCCCGAACGTTCGAAACGAATCTAAGTCCGAGCGATAATTCAATGAGCAGAAATAACGAAGAGAATTCTTTAGACGATAGTTTAGGAATATTGACTCCGGATCAAATGGACGATATTTGTTACCTTGAGAATGCATTTTCTCCCACTGTGGAAGGTTTACCAATTTTCTGTGATAATAATGAGTGTAAGATATCTCCAGATAATGGAGACACTCCGTCAACTGATAAGACTGAAAGCAATTCGGCAGCATCGACAATACAAAATGATGGATATGAAAGTATTCACATAAAACGCAATACGTTTAATGGCTCTTTAGCACCAATAGCAACTTTGGACGCAATTGAAGGAATAATTGATGACAAACCAGAAATAACATTTGCGAATAGTTCTGATGAAAACTTAATTGAAAATGCATTCTGCGTTAATGAAAAACATATCACACAAGAACAGCACAACGAATCTATTAAAGATCAAATCGATTTTATTAAAGAAGAGTACATGCACAATTTAGAAGAAGAGTTTTTGCCTTCAATTCACGGAAGTATTCTTGAACCAGCTAGTTCTCTTGCTGATACTACAGTTAATTTAGAAATACCACTAGACTGTAAACTGGGGAGCTCAATGATCACAAACAGAATAGAACAAACACCATCTCCCGAGGAATTACCACTTGACAGCTCTGATGTTATTGGCGAAATAAGTACATATTCACAATTTTCTGCTTCTACTTTACACGACTCGCAGACTTATTCAGATAGCAAAAATGAATTTCCGAAATCGATGGAAACATCCAAAGTCTCCAATAGTTTCATAACCAGTATAACAAGTATTACTAGCTTAGATGGTTATCAAGGTGATGGTGAAATGTCAAGACCAGTTAGTAGGAGTGCAGATCACCCTATGGGTCCCCGTGAAGAAGCTATAGATATGGACTGGCAGAATGTACCAGTAACTAGAAGAGTAGACCCTATGACAGATTCAGACTTTTTTACGGAAAGCGACGCTGATGGATTAGATGAACATATACAAAGGGGTGATAGGAAGGCTCAAGTCATAGATGGTGCTCTTTATGGAGGCAAAAACGGAAATGGAAATCCTCCTCTTATTGTGAATAGGAGTGAAGATTCATGCATGGAGTCAAGTGGTGTATATACTGATTTTGAGAATCATCGAGCATCTCCTGTTTTTCTCAATGTTATTCACGATATGTCACCTGTTTCCACAACCTCAACACGATCAGATTGCAGTCAGAAAAATATGAGTCCCACTAAAACCAACAATTATTTTACTCCTTTAGAAGAAGAACAACATCTTGAAGTGACTCAAATTGTTGATGAAGATGAAACACCTAAAAACACAAGTAAAAGAAATTCATTAAACAGTGAAAAGGAACATGGGCAAGGAGCAAGACCTAACGAAAAAAATAAAGAGGAAAAGAGAAGTTTCACATTAAAAAAATATAAAATGCCTAAACGAGATGTTCCTAGCAAATTAAAGACAATGCTATCTAACCGAAAGACTGATGCAGATAATAGTGTACAAAGCAGTCCAAAGGCAGTTAAGAAAACCGAAAGACGTGAAAGTTTCTTGAAAAAAAATTCTGCAGATCTCAAATGTGATTATAAAACAAAATCATTCAAGGACATTAAATCAAAAGTAGATTGTTCGTTTTCCTTACAACGCTCTCAAACTGCATGCAGTGTCACAAGAATGTTGAGTTCTAAGTCCAACAGTTCCAATAATAAGCCAAAAAGGTAAATAAAAATATTTTTTACATACCTATTCCATATAAGGAAATACTTGTGTATCTTGTTCCGGGCGTTTTAATGAATATTAATGAATGTGGTTGTAGCACTTGTAGCAACCAAATACGAATCATACAAATGTGGCAACCGAACTACTCGCCTGACAGTACTTTCCTATCATCAATATACACTTAACTAGTTTAAAATAAAATTGGACTATTGCAAATCACGAATGCGTCCATACATTATTTGTTAGTGCATAATAATATGCATGCATATATTGCATAATAATGTATTACTATTAGAGACGTTAATTCTAGTAACTTTAATTAATAATATAATAACTTAACATAGTAAGTGTAAAGATATAATTTTCGAGCATTTATTCGGATGGATACTTTAAAATTAAATATAAAAAATAATTGATTACTATTTTAATTATATTTCAGCCGGTATATGCGGATGCGGATGGATGTGGGATCGGCGAATGTTAGCGGGAAAAGTAGCCTGCACAGTTCACAGAGCGACATTAGCGCCTCAAGCACTCCACTTGGCAAACAAACCAGTACGCGTTTCCCTTTGCTCCGTAAGTATCATTCGTTTTGTTGTTATACGGCTTAATTGAGATTTGAATCCTTTACAAGGTCACTTAAATACGAGAAAATATTCATCGTAATTGCAAAACTTACACTCTCCTATAATGAAAAGGCAAGGAGTATTTATTTAGCAAGTATGGATTAATCTATGGTAATTGTTATTGAGCGACGGATTCTGGTATGAATTGTAGGCCGAAGTAAAATTGCTCGATAAATATTAGTGGTCTATGGTTTAACGCTTATTTATTTTAGTATGTATTACATTTTATAATCGAAAATGCGGTCTAAAATAATTTAATCTAATCAAGTCTGGTTTTTAATTTATAAATTGTTTTACAACAAACATTATTACAAGGTGAATTATTTATTAATAGTAGATGCTTTTCGAAACGCACATACATAGAATCATTGTTTTTATACTGGCAAAGTCGTAGGCATTGTAGTCATAGCGCCTGAACGTTTTCAGTAACATTTATTTTTATTGACGTAATGTAGAGTCAATGTTTTATGGCTTCTATAAGATTGTTAATGTATCGGTTATTTCATATTGTTCTTAAGAAAACGTATATACTTTTGAATAATAATTATATTAGCGTTAAAATATTATTTTAACATACAAAGTCAATTTTCTGGTTAAGCGCCTGAAAATTTCAACTAGCAATAACAATGATCGACAATTTTACACGAACCAGGCACAAGTAAAATGTAGAGTCATTATCACAATTATGTTTTCTGAATAATTTACACTATATTGAATACAGTGTTCGTTACAAATGTATCTAAAATAATAATTACTAAGCGAAAAGAAATTAAATAAATATTTTTTTTAATACGCAGATGGTCCGCTGTTGTTCAGAAAATTCCATGAATAACTATTTAAATAGGAATCTTTAGGGAAAAATTTTAAAATACTCTGGATAGGTCTATTCGAATCTAAAATCACTTTATTTGTGTTGTGAAAGACACGGTCACCGAAGTATAAACAGTCAATATTAAAGTGCTATAAATATCATTTCAAAACAATGGTAGAGTATTCGGCTCGCTAGAGCAGGACCATCGATTTGTTAATTCTGGCGTGAAATATGTTGCTTCAAGCAACCTTGTGATTCGGAAGGAAGGTTGTTGGAATCAGCCGCGCCTAAAACTGAGGCATTCCATGACAGTCCTCAGAATAGTTTGAAAATACGAGTACTACTTAATAAAATCCATTACACACAACAAGGAGTATTTAAGGCACCTTACTTTAGGAATACCTGAATGTATTTTTATTTCACTTTGAATTTCTATTTGAGATTTGATCTTAATATTTTAGATATTTTTGTATTTTGCATTTCGCTGGTTCCTTTCTACGATGACAGTAGTCATGACTGGCTTTCTATCTAACATCGACTGTATTACGCCTCATCCTTGGCCTCATCATCTGCACACTTCTATCCGTGCTTATATTGTTAAAAATCAGCTGGGTCCCTTGCATAAATTTGTGTAGAAGGTCATCATTACGAATGGCACCGGTTGCTGGTGGCACAGGGAACGCATGGTAACTGGTATTTCCTCTCGCCAGCTAGTAACTAGTTAAATCACACCGCACGGCTCCCTGCCAGCCTGCCACTCGCTCGGCCAGTCGCCGGTGAGACGCGAACCGGCGCGCGCCGTCTGCGCCACACTGTCGCGCTCGTGACGTCAACTTGCAACGCGAAAAATCAATGGGTTCCCTTCTGTTGCTAAGGTTAACCGCATACCGCATTTTTAAAAGAAAATGTGTCATATGCCAGTGAAGTGCTCAACGATTTAATGATCGATCAAAATGACAAGTTAACGTTATGCACATCGCCATGTGAACGGTTTACTTTCATGTACCTACTTGTTTTCTTTTTGAGTGGTGTCATAATTTCAGTTCTAAGAAAATTGTGGTTTATTTATTTTTGCTTTTTTAGGTTTATTTTCATATATATGCTCATTTCAATAAATGAGTTACATCACTATGCAGACAATTTATACGTATTATAAAGTATCAAAATAAAACGAACATAATTCTAACAATTTATAAATTAACCTGTTGTAGTAGCCAGCAATACCATTTAAGCTATATAAGCCTTTAGCTTTATAGAAGGTCTATTTGTACTGTTGCCTAATCTAGTCCGTAAAACAACTGAATAAACATTTAGCGGTCCGCGGCGTTACTTTAAAAGTAAAACTAGTGGTCGTGTACACGTTTACAGTGGGGACTTCTCTGGAATCCATCCCGCTATTTCCTCTTTGTAGTTGAACGTGGCTCAATTGTTTGTTATACTGCGTGGGATAATATTTCACAAAGAATGCACCTGCGTGCGTAGAACATGATAGCTTCGTCCATAATTTGACTGTTGTTAAGAAAAACTCATGAGATTTGTTTAGTATTATGCCTACCACATTACTGTTATTTTACATTAAATGTAATGTAAGTGACATTTGTTGTGAAGATACAACAAAAGGAAAGTTTAAATGCATTTTAATGTAAGCCCTCTGATGGCGTGTCAGGTGGTGATAAAGAGCTACGTTCTGCCAGACTTGATACATGCTATTAAATTTAAATTAAATCATAACTCGCGTGTTATTTATTGCTATATTTTTGCTATAGATGCTGAGATAAATAATATCTTACCGCACTCTACATTTTCGTTCTTTTTTCAATCTGCAAAACATTTCTGTGGAACGTTTCTTATAACACTGTCATTGGCTTTAGCCTTGCGTAATAACACTGTATTGTAAGAGTTGGTTATTCAAGAGAGATCATAAATATTCAAGTACTGTAATTGAATTAACAGAATTGAATTAAATGGCGCTGCATTTTCCCAAGGTGCAAGGTCTCGTTCCTCGTGGCTTCTAGTATTGTCTCTAGCTAATATATAAACAATATCGATCACTGTTAGATAGCTTTATCGAGTTGTATCTTTTAAAAAGTATTAACAAATCATAAGGTGCTGAGAAAATATGTTGCAATATGATCGATAAACAGATACTCACTTTAGATAAATATTGCAAAATTGTGTGACACTCTACATTTTTGTTCATTTTATACCTCTACCTAAGTCAACAAAAAACTTGAATTTTAATACGACTGTAATTTAGATAATATTGGGTATTCATTAAGATTTGCATTTTCAAGAGATCTCATAAACATTAAAGTGTATAGGATTAAATTAATACAAATAAAATGGCGAAGCAATTTCCCAAGCCATAATATCTCAAACGTCATGTCTTCTCACACTATCGGTAAATGTAGAGTCGCATGTGTCGATTACTGTTAGATAACATCGGTATTGATAGAAATTTCTATTTCATCTATTGAACGTCCTGTAAATTATATTAATATCACAATATGTCAGAGTGAACACTCCTATCTCACGCATATGTAGAGTTCGTAAGGTGGGTAGGTAGAACGATAATTTTATTATGTTGCTCTGTAATTACGTTGCTAATGTTGTTGAAGTTTTATGTTTTTCTTTTTATTATTATTTATGTGCAATGTTTGATCAATACATTTTATTCTTTAAACATAAAATGAATCTGCTCTTAGTCAATCCAAATTACACGTTATAACAGATTATGTAGAGTCATGTTGTAGAGTTAAATAATAACGAAAGTCACGCAAGTGCATGAGTAGATTGTAGCAGTGTTTTATCACATCAAGAACGGGTCCGGATTTGTAGTTGTGCGTGATTCTGATATATTTGGCAGTAATTGGGTTGTGATTGAGCGGATCTTGATTATCGCTAAACCTGCCTGGTATAGAATGGTCTACTAGCCAATGTTGGCGAGTGAAATCCGCTGGAAGCCGATGCAGTGTAACGGGTTATTCTCGTCGATGGATTTGTTGACGAGTCGAGAATCGTTGACCCCGCCGGTGAAGGCGAAACTTCAGCGCAAACTAGCCAACTATTTTGTTACGTTTTTGTCAACCCGATCCTTAATTTGAAGTTTTTAACAGCGTATTGGTCAGAAGCGATGCTACGCGGGTCTCTAAAATTAAATCGTACCTACTGCTTCTTATACGAGTATATACTTACCTATCGCGCTTAGTACATCAATGTACCATAATTATCCCATTGTATTACTAACAAACACAACGACCATAGAATTTAATCAATTAACGTCATTTGCTGTATATTTTTGTAGTGGACACCTTAGTCTTCGTAATAACCACGTGTAAAACTGTAAACAGTTGTTTTAATAAACATAGGTCGCTGTCATTTTCGGAGCTATTACATAAATAGGGCTATTGTATGCTTAATGTTTGTGACCTACATACCTGAATGCTCTGACACAAATTCGGTGTAAAGCCAAACTACGTGACAACGATTGTTACAATCAATAGCACGTAACCAAAGAATGGGTTATGTCGCCCACAGAACAAACCTACGTAGCACATATGTACAGGCGAGTGACATTGATATAAGTATGTAACTGAAGATGCTGGTTTTACTTACTTTGGTATCTAGTTATGTAGCGAATAAGTATAACAGAGTCACATCTACATACTTAGCTAAAACAGGTTTACTTACTTTGCTTTTAACTTATTTTAATTATAAGCTAACTCGTAACGTAACCACGGCAAGAGAAAATAAATGAAAACATAAAATAATATTTTGTGGAAATTTTAGAGCATTTGTAGCAAAATATACTTAAAGAGCGACTTATAGGTACTTTTCCAGAAAGCACTTCAACGAATATACGATGTTATTGAATTAAATTTTACACTTCAATGGCGCTATATAATAATTTTACTAAGCCTCGAACTTTTAAACCTTGTGTGGATATGAGTACCTAATGGATGTCAGAAGAAGAAGTCTGTTTTCTCAGAAACGTTTCTATTCATTAGGATTTCAGCTGAAATCTTATCAATACAATATTCGTCCGCCTTCATTGTGTCACGTACGACTTTAGAAATGCGATGTTTAACTGCGAGTTTAATTTGGTCTTCAACAAAATTAGCTGCTTTGTGCAATGAAAACGTAAAGGGATTTTAATGAACAAGCGTACGTACTGTGACTATTTTAAAATTCCCAGAAAATCTCGTTGTAGCTCACTCAAGTAAACGTTAGATTATACTCATATTAACTAGAGATTCTCTGAAGAGATATCACTATTGTTTGTTTATTTGTCCATCGGCTTCGTTTGAAAATATCGCTTTGTGCCGCCCCCAAAATGCAAGCTAGACAGATTACGATGTGTATAATTTATATTTGTAATGCATTTAAGATAACAGAACTAATCAGGTTTGGAAATGATCTATATAGTGTCGGGTAATCGTATCGGATACTTTAGTCACAAATAATAAGATTTTGTATATAAATTTGGTCATGTGACCTATAAAGTTTTGTTCGTAACAATTTTATGTGTTCTTGCAGTTGGCTAATCTCCATGCGATGTTTCTTGTATGTCGTATTAAATGTTCAAAAGCGTAAATGAGCGTTACATTACATTAATGTATTGTTTAATACGCAACAAAATTAAAGTGGAATTATATCCTGAACAGTCGAAAGTATGACGAAAACCTTTTTGTGGCAATGCGACCGCAACAAACCGGTCTTGGCGTAGCGGCGTGTTCAGGTGGTTCCAATGGAACAGATTCAAAAATTGTTGAAAAAGCATAGAAGTCTACATAGAAATGCGGTGAATGAACCGATATTTGAGAATTCAGAGTCGTCAAGATGAAGCTGTAACGAAATTTCAGGACCAATAAGACTATTATTAGAATTAGAATCTAAGCAATATTTGTGTCATCGTGCTTCTACGAGTATACGTACAAAAGAGACGAGATAATTTTACAGACTTAAAAGTATTTTTTTCATGTTTGTTACCTTAGATGTTTGTCATTATTAGTCGTTTTT
>DWKA01002365.1:0-10755 GCA_018249155.1 Panoquina ocola ocola
CCCCGCCGTCTTTAATATAGTGTCATTAAAGCTCAAAATTATTTGTGCTCCCCCCCTTTACTCGGCAATAAGCTCGGATGCCAATTGTATATTAGACCGGTCAACAGCATTTTTGGGCATGGGTTACACATACCTACGTTATTTTCATTGCTTATATACCTAGAAACAAGAATAAGAACAAAAAGAGTTCTGAATTTGCTTTTATGAGAGAAAAATGGAAAATTCAAATCCAGTAAAACACATACAAATTGCACGCAGCTCACTTCTTAAAAAGAAAATATTTTCGACTTGTATTTGCATTTTTATATATATATATTTGCTTATATAATCAGAATATAATAAGTAAAACCCATGCCCAAGAAAAAAAATGTTTTTCGTTGACCGGTGTATCTCAATTATTTTTTAAACTGACGAACCCAAATTGCCTCACTCGGACAAATTGTACAATGCTTTTACGAAACTAAACCACCTTGTGGTGTCAATATTATGGTAATTCGTATTAATAAAGGCAATGTGTTACACACAGCTTGAGACCACAATACCAATATTATCGATGGCAAAACCGAATTGTTACATAACGTTGGCTGCAAGGTCACTGGTAGTTGGCGGAATTGGCCAATGTTTCTTCCAATAATTGTCCAAGCCTAGGATCATGTTGATAACAGTGACAATCTAGTTTATCTAGTTAAATAGTTTGAACACTGGTCTTTCGAATTTTCGCACCTATAATTTTCTATATAAGTTATGTGAGTATTACAAGTTAATTATCCATTGCTTCGGTGAAGGAAAACATCGTCAGGAAACCTGCACACCTGAGAATTCTCCATAATGTTCTCAAAGGTGTGTGAAGTTTGCCAATCCGCACTTGGCCAGCGTTGCGCTATGCCCTGTACCCCTCCCATCGTGAGGCCTGAGCCCAACAGTGGGACTGTTATGGGTTGTAATAATGATGATGATTATACATAAAATGTTGTGTCTTTCTATAAAATGGCCAATGTTCTCATGACTCCATCTCGGCAGTGGTACGAGTGGTGTATGGAGTATGGTGCAGTATTAAAATTACATTCTTTCAAATCAAAACTATCAACATTGGCCTGTAGTTTCCATATCGGACACCATTCAAGGATTCGTGAATTCCCAACGAGGTAGTAATAACAGCAATGATTTTTCTGTTTTATCTGAGTGGGTACTTTTATCTTTGTGAGTTGATCATGGTACAGGAAATCATAGTAGGCATTGTCGATGAGTGTATAGCCTCAGACCAAGTAATCAATCTCGTTTACTTCAAAAGTCAGTATAGCCTTCACACTAACATAGTACCATGAGTATAATTATTAAACTTTTTAACATCTCAAAACGTAAGGTGAAACTAAATATTTACTCAAATTCAAGGTAAGCTAATGACATTTGAAATAACATTTACGTAGCACCTGTAAGTACCAGAAGTTTGTAGTCAACCTGCTCATAGCCAAATTTTGGAGATTTTCATTAACAGGTACAATCATTTATTCGTCTAGGTTTTTTATATCAATAGCCGGCAAATGAGATGCTTCCTGATAGCCTTTGTAGGCTTTATTTCGCGTTACAGGCCAAGAATCTTCGTTTCTTATAAACTTCTTTTGAACATTTTAAACTTCATCATAATTTGACTGCATGGTTGGTTTCAAACGGAGGATCTGCACAACGGAAAAGAGCTCAATCGCATTATTTTTGCTATAACTAGATTGCAATTATTTAATCTAGATTTTTTATTAACAGTTTTAGATTTTCAATGGCTTCCAGCTACTATTTTTTGTAATATTTTTGGTTGAGACCAATTTTGCGTTGAATTAAAACTGCCTCCTCTTTTTCTACGAAGTTATTATTTATTGCATTACATTAGTTTAAATGCATGCATCTTTATGACAAGTGTGATCTGACGGGACACTCAGGTTTGGCTCTAGATGATGAAACTCTTGAACAATGAACAGTTCACTAACTATATTTTCCGTCAAATAAAACCGTGTTTAAGTTTCTTTCTTCTTCTTTCTTTGTTTCTCTGTAAAAATTTCTTTCTTTGTTTCTTCTTTCTTCGTAGAAACTCTTTTGACTTCACGTCCTAAACACTTCATTTTACAAACCTAAGAATATTATCCAAAATCATCTGTCTTTCGTACACTTCATTTAACCGATTGACTTTCCCTTCTTCTTCTGTTCGTCTATCAACCTGTCGTCATTCAAATATTATTTCCACAATCAAACCAGCTCGATACGCTTCCGTCCACGTATCTTTCATATCAACAATCCCACATTTATTAATACTTTGAGCTTATTAAAGCTTAAACATAATTCAGTCTATAAATAAATGTATTTTAAAATAGGGCACAGTTTTTAAATATCCGCTTATTTTATGGATACGAATATAATGAATAGGTATGTTGGTCAGTTAACACTGTTAATGTTATCAGGTGAACGATCGCGGGGGCGCCACTGGCCAACCCTTTAAGCATCACGCCATGCAGGCGGCCATTTTGAATTAGATATTTTACGTACGATACATAAATACTTTTAAAACTATATGTCTTAGGTTTTTTTTAGACTAATGAAGTGATTTTAAAACAATTATCACTGATGTTATAGTATTTATTAGTAACCTTAGTATCGTAGTATGTGCATGTACCCGTGGAGATACATGAGTATAATAGGTACTAAGACATAGATTTACTCAATCTTAAGGAGTAATTAAGTTAGTTTTCTAGTAATATTTTTTATGGAATATGTAATAGTAGCAAGTCTAATAACATTATATTGTTTAATAAATTTCATGAATTTGGTTCTGAAATGTCGTAAGCACACTACAACTAATAAGTATCTTGTCTTGTCAAAGACATGACTTGATGATGCTATGCTTACGATTTTTGATAATTTATTCTAGAGACTAGTGTTAATAGACGTGATTCATTTTGATGCATTGTGACGGGATGGTTGTCACTTGTCTTGTCGCATGTCACGTCATCAGTCACTTCTACTTTACGTTTTTGTCACGCGTGTAACACAAACTTCTTTTTTACAGATTGGTCATCTAAACCTCGCTTGGTATGTAAAATCTAAGGTATATAATGTAATGTATATTAAAAAACAGCAAAAAAAAAACAATAAACCGGAAATGCCCAGGTTTTTTATTTAATAAGTTCTAAAAACAGTGCCTGCTAAGTACATACAAAACTGGTTCAATAAATATTGTATTCAATTTATTTTTCAGTTTCATCTTTTACAAAAAATGGATAAATATGTTGGTGTTTGGTATTGACTGATATAGCACCCGTATAATTTTACAAACAAGTTAAAAACAATATTTCTACCTTTTATTTCTAACAACCAACATTTTTGTCGCGGTGCACAGTAAATAGTCAAAATAACCGGCACTCTAATAAAATTGTCAGAGCACCAAAAAAATATAGCTTCCTGTCGTGAGCTGATTAAAATCGCAATTGTGTACGTAAATTAAAAAAAAAGTCGCGCCTAAAAAACTCTTTTGTGTCGCCACCAATGATTTCGACATTCGTTTCACTGCACTCAAACTCTTTGAAACGTCGGCTTTAAATCAAAAAGTATGAAAAGACGTAGTCAAATTTCGTCCAACCATTGTTTCACGCGTAAAATAGGGACCGAGACATTTTTTGCAACATTTGAATATAATCTATTGTCGCTAGTTTTTTTTTTAATTAGAGTCATGCTCGGAGTCATTTTTCATGCATCGCTTGCTATCTGATTTACCTGCCAGTTACTTTTGTTTTTTTAATGCATTTTTATTAGTTGCGTGCGTGAGCTCGCGGGTATAACCTCTGTTCGGATATTTGAACAGATTTCAGTCGAACGTAGGTAATTATAATTGAACGTAATTATTATGTTAAATTATAATTATACTCATTATGTCCCGCGGGCAGATGACGACAAAATAACGGTCATAGAGGCATTTTTATGTGTTGAAATGTCAATTAAGAGGTGACGTGTGTACGGAATGACAGACAGTTTTTCGTTCATTCATTATTGATTGATTCGCGATGGGAATTCAGGAATTTTGTTAACGACAATGATGTCGATGGTGAAATTCCATATTATACAGGACAACATTTATAATTTTAACACAATTGCGTTAATACAGGGTTATATTTTTTGCTCGTATCTTGTACCTATGTGTGTATTTTTTTTTTCCTCGTATCTTTAAAACGGCTGGTTGAATAGATAAGGCATCGTTACACTCGTCTACGTCTTACTAATGCAGCTGTAATTAGATAGGCGTTTCAAACAAATACAAATTGGTATTCGCGCGATATTGACACGTCATAGACGCCGTCTAAAACCAACGTTAAAAAAATTAAACACCTTTAAATGTCAATTTTTTAAATGGAATTTTTAAATAACATAATTTTCGTAGGTCGTTAATAAATTTGAGGTGAATGCCTTCGGGTTTTTTTTTAGTTTGATTGAATTATACCTACCTACTAACTTTATTTCTTATGTTTCCTTAATTGGCTGTTATCTGTGATGCGTTTAGTGTTGCTAGTATCTCAGATGGAATTTACCACTCATAAAAAAAATGCCCTACTACTTTGTCAACTATTTACATAAGAAAAAGAAAACCTACACATTAATTTGAATAGAACCTGAGGAAACGTTGAACGTTTTTAATGCCAGCAATTTGAGGCCCCATTGCAGTCTCTATTTAAATTCCCCCTTTGCTAATAATTTCCTCGTAAAAGAATAAGGCTAGGCCAGCTCTAAGAAATCTGAGCCGACTCATTAACCTCACTACTTAAAAACTGACAAGCGTGAGTCGGCCGAGCGGTGCGGTTTCGTGTGCGTTTTTGTTTGACTAGTGCTCTGACCTGGCTTCACACGGATCGAATTTAGATTTAAAATAAATTAAGAAAAAAACACTCGAAAAATATTGTTTGAAATTTCGAAGATTATCTCTCAGATACAAAGTACCTAAGATTACCTATTTGTAATATTAGTAACAACTTGTAGGTAGGTACCTATAGCAATAGTATGTGCAATTTCAAGTTTTAAATCTGCAGTTTTTGTACTTCGGTTCCAGTTTATCTCAAGACCAAACCAAAGTATATAATAGCCGTTTTTAAATATTTACAGATTTTTACTGTTGGTATTAGAACTCATCTAACTCATAATTATAATTAATTAAAAGTATTAAATATGCCTAAGCGGATTTTTTATATTTTCTATCCTATCTCCTCAGTGATTTGGGACAAAATCGGTTTGGATCGGGTTCCGTGCGCGACTCAAGGATCCATAAAACGAATGCCTATCGTTCCTTGTCAAGATATTTTCTTACATCGGCGGCTTTATTCGCACAGACTTACAGCATTACGACACGACCTAAGTGGCTATTATAAATAATTTTTAATGAGAACTTTTCAACCCTGCACCAGAAAATACGGTTCATTGAATTTCTTTGTCATTTTACAGAAACCGTTGGCGCATTGTTTAAGACTTGTTCTGTGTGGTCTTAACTTGTTCAATGAAAGCTGGATTTTGAGGTAGGTATTGTATAAGGTACTTAGGTAGGTACCTATACATAGGTTTTTTTTGTGTAGGAATATTTAAACAGACGATTTTTTTTAAATCTTAGCTTTGCTACCTACGTAGCATCATAATCATTTTCAAAATACCATCAAAGTACTTACCTTTATTAAACTTAACCACAATTTTATTTACAGTTATATTTTATTTATTACATACGCTGGCAGAACTCAAAAACAGCTATTGAGAATCAAAAATGTAACCCTAAACAAAGCTACCAACCTTCAGCCATTTTAATTTCAAACGTACATACTTTTAAAATGTTTTAAAAATTCCCAAGCTTCAGTTAGACATTTTAAAATTTGAGCGCCACATTTCACGCACACATACACGTTAGGAGAAAGGGGTGTATAATGTCGGTAAAACAGTTAGTAATTTGGCTACTTGTCACTAGATGGCGCTGTGTAGCAGTGAGAAAGGATTGTATATTTTCATTATCACACTACTGCTCACTAGATGGCGTTGCATGTATCAAATTTTTCTAATTTCTTTTAAGAGCGTCAACATCCTATACTTACCTATAGGACCCATAAATCGCACGATAACGCCTTCAGCGCGTGACTTTCTAAGCAAACTGTCTCATTTTCCATCCAAATTGCCGCCTCACATCTTATTCGTTACGGTCTACCCATTTATACTCATTTCTGCGTGCGCTTACAAAGATGTACGTACGTTAGCAAACTCCAATAAGAAAACTGCGAGTATGTCGTATTTTATTTAACTCTAATTGGAATTTAAGAGCGAACTACTGGTAATTAGATTTACGGACAGCGGTTAAACTGTACCTCAGTTTTTTCCGGTTGGAATTTAAGGAAGAATTACGCTTTATTACGGTTTTATGTTCTGTGCAATCTTGATGATCAGTAATCTAGACAATTATTGTTGGCGCCTTGTTAAAATAAAATTATGATTATTAATAATAATGTTTGTAATAAATTTAACGTAGTCTAGTGTTTTTCTTTAATTAATAATATTTATTGGGCTTTGGGTAAATTAGGCTGTAAGCCGTAGGTTAGTATGTTCATTCCGCAATAAAATGGAATTTCATTAATTTCCTCAGGAGTCTTCTTATAAAATAAATAAGAGAGTTCATCAATAAATTATTTATTCATGAAATAAGACGTCTTCTATTCATTGCAGTCACGCAGTAGCCATTGTGTAGGAAGTTAATTAATTAGTAAAGTTGAAAATAATAATTCAAGTAAACAAGCCTAACACTGTCAACTTTTTTGTATAAAAAATAAAACCTCAAATCCAAAACCATACCGCAAGCATTTTTTAAATATTTGCTCTAGAGAAAAAACCGCTTATCTGTCAATCTGAACATACCTTTACAAAATCTTTAGAAATATATCCGTCTCTCTTCCACTATTGTTATTTCATTTTTAACGTATATCTATCTCTTTCATTAGAACAAATCCCACCCCTTTCTAACAGCGGTTACGCATTAGGAGGGGATTTCGCCACAACGGTTTTTATTGTGAGTTGCGCATGAGTCGATTTGTTACAACTGTATTATTATTAGATCTGTGTTTTGGTAGAGTTTCAGAAGTCATTTAAAATTTGTTTATCTACTTATTGTTTAGTCCTGTCCTTCGTTACCTAGTTAGTAAGTACCTAATTAAGGTAAATTTTAATACAAGATATGAAAAAAAATATGTAGGTACCTAGGTACCTTTTATTAGTGTCTATAAACAATCTATTCAATAATTATATTATTATCAGATGTTCAGATATATTTTTGCATAGTAGGAAAATACTGAAAGTAAATTGTAATAAAGTTGATAATTATTATAAAGCTGCGTTTAAAATACATAGCCTACGTCATATGCACACAAAAAAAAATCACTCGTCATCGTTGCTTCCTAAAGTAACAACAAATAAACACACCTCATTATAGGTAGGTACTTATAAAATACCTAAAAGTAAAGATAAGTTAAAAAGAAGTATTGTTACGATGCAAAATTAATGAAGTTAAACAATAAACTTAATTTAAGTAGCTTTTGTAGTTAATTTCGTAATCTGTCGCCGACTACTCTTTACGGCGACATTCCAACATAATGAGTTTAAATTGTTAAAAACCACTCCCCAATTATTTCTAAAGCAATCATTTTTTATGATACCTCGCCTATTCGAGACACTATCTAAAAAATATCGTTGTACAGTTGACAAGATAAGTTGTTTGTCTAGCTAATATCTATGTTAGAGGTTGTAAATTTAAGTTATTGTTAAAATTACATGTTATATTTCCGACTTCCTTTATGTATAAGATTTTTTAAATATTCAGTTTTGAAGTTGTAGTTTTAAACTTTCTATCTTTAAAAATGTTAACTACCTAATTGTAGAACATATTCTAAACAAAATAGCTTTTATTACTACGGACTAAAATAAATAAAAACCTATAATTTTTCTACATTATTCAATATTTATCTAACTTTAATACTTGTCGCCAATTTTCTGGAGTAGGTACCTACGTACATTTATTTATGTCTCCACATAATATAGATAGGTATTCCTAACAATTGTTTATATCATGATAAACATTAGTTATAATGTTAAAAATACTTATTGTACATATTTCTGAATGTAAAATGATTACTTGTTTTACAGTATCTTATGTAAAAAAAATACAAAAAAATAACCTGTACATGACTATATACCTACCTGTACTAAACTCCTATATCAACGTCTTTTCTTCACAAATAAAACGAAAATATTAAAAAAATCATAGCTGTTACCTTTTTCTGGGTCCGACTGTACCTAACCCGCCCACGCCGCACGTGTCGTCCGCGACTCATACTTTACGTGCCGTATGGGAATTACATAGTACTTTCAAACATGCAACGGAAAAATTACACTCGGTTTTAAAATTAAATATTTTATATACAGGTTTAATATTTTAAATTGCCAAGCTTTATGTTGTTTATAAAATTAGCGAATTAATAGATAATTACACAAATACAATATTTAATCCATAGTAAGCGTATCAAAGAACAACGCTTTGTAGATATAGCTCAATATTGTTATTGCAAAATATTCATACATACCTAACTGTTGCCGTAAATTGCTTGACATGTCGTGACGTCATAGTTGACTAGTATTGACAGGCATAAAGCGATTTTACGAGAGTACGAGTAGAGGCCATGTAAGGGCACCTAATAGAAGTATTAATTAAACTTGTGTTTTATCCAAGACATAATATGTATATTAAAACTCAAGATCTTATTAGTTTAATGACATGGAAATTCTGTGGATGGTTGTGTTGCATAATAATTCGTTCAGATTTAATTGGTCGGCAGTGTTGCTTGACTTTTAAATTACGAATACTTTGAATAGTGACGCCCAGAGTTATGTTACGACTTATAACTTAAGTGGCTCGTCCACGAGAGATGTGTTTTCAGTTTTCGTTTTTTTTTTTTTTTTTAGATAGTTGTGGAGATCGTGCCACTCTTATATTTATGTACGATATACGTTTTAAGGTTTTTTTTATTAAGAAATTGAATTTTATCCTACTAAATTGAAATTGAACATTTTATTGCTGTCCCCACTTAAGTATGTAGGTATATCCTACTTTCCTACAGCGCGGAATTATACCTAATGCTAGTCATACTAAGTTTATTGTAAAAAAAAGTAATTGGAAGTTTCATAAATTATTTTTTTTATTTTCATATTTATTTCTTATTTCATTAAAATTTGTAATGGATGTCATGTACTTAACTCAATTGAAAATGATATTAATTTTCCTTACCTACACAGTGGAGTATGCGCTTAAATCTGCGGAATGGCATAAACTACTTCTGTTTTGTTACTTTATCAGATAACGAGTTAAGACTGGTTTTGGTTTATGGAAGGTGACAAACAATTATTTTAGTATTGAATTTTAGTTATTTGTGATCTAATTAATCACTATTTTTAAATTAAACACCCATAAAATATCACATACAATGGTTCGGACGGGGGAAAAAACAAAGACACGTATTTCTATAAGTTTTTACCTACACTGTTTCGTTACCTAGGTAAGGTATCTACTTACCGAGGTACGTATACCAACTACAATAAGAAGGAACAAATTAAATAAAAACTAACAAAGTAACTACTACTTTTTAAGTCATAACAATTAAATATAATAAATAATAAAAAAAATAATCCAACTAAACCAACTAACTAAATATTACTTTGTAACTCAATTAAATCTGGCAAAAAAGTCAACATTCGTTCCAGGTTCCACCGACCTACTGTACTGCATAAAACAATTGCATAAAAAACATAAAAAAGCTTAATATCATAACGTCATAATTCAAAGCCAATAATAATGAAAAGTTACGGCTACCCGCAAATTAAACGTCATATTATTATCATAAATTAAACGATGCCATAGAGCCTGTAACATTTACTGGAATACGATGTACTCTTAACATGGAGCGATGTTAAATGTTAAGTGTAATTATTAACGTAATTATAAGTATAATTACATTTACATGTTAACAACAATGTATTCGAGTAACCCCGATTACTTATTCAATCAACGCATCGCACAGCGTTGGTACCTACGTTATTTGTTGACGGTACGGATAGCAGAAATAATTGCGTTTAATAAGTATGAAATATGTTTTAAATATTTTTTTTAATACGGGTAACATCGGTAGGTAAATTTTGTTGTGTATATTCAGGCAACATCAGTATAAATACTGTTTTAATCCAAATAACATCGCTATAGTTTTTTTTTATCCGTGTTGACTATTAATAGAGATGTAAGTGTGTTTGATTGAGTCATTATTATGTGTTAGTTTGTTTATTGTTTTTCAATTTTAATTAATTTATTTACATATTTATACTTATCAAACATAACAGATATTATTATCAGATTATTTTCTAATCGCTCGCATTATAATTGGGAAAATGATGAACGATACTCAAAGTGTACTTCAGAGAAAACCGCATGCAAATCGACTTAGCAATTTTTAAGATTCACACATAGAAAGACAGAAGTTCTAAAAGATACAGTTACGGATTTTATTGCGGTTATAAATAACCCCAATAGTTTTTCAAACAAATTTAACAGAGGATACCATGCAGGTTAATTAAATATGTTTATATAATATATAAACTATTGGTCCGTCAGTCTGTACAGCACCGTATCTCTCCACGGTGATGAACAGGCACAAAGAGCTT
>DWKA01002366.1:0-10754 GCA_018249155.1 Panoquina ocola ocola
TTCGCGGTCAGTTATTTTGTCAGTGACTTTCGACTGCAGGCGTGGCGGCTGAGTCGATTTTTTTGCTCACGAGTGTAATTAACCTTCCTCATACTGCTTTAGTTTCATAGATTAGATTAGATGATAATAGATACATACATACATCTTTATGATAAACGAGGGAACTCCTTAATGGTTTACAACACAGATATGGCCATGACCTGGCATTATAATAATATAATTATACATAATTATATTTATATATGCATAATTAGGATAGCTTGTTCGAAACTGCATCATAATCCAACTGTCACTCTCTGTGTTTGTAACAAAGAAGTCGGTGTCTATATTTTAATATTGTTTTATATTTCCACTGTTAAGTATGATACATTAATGATCGTTTTGTCCGTTACTGCATCATTATTAATACAAATTGTCTATATTTAAATTATCATATTTACAAGAATGTCATTGAGCGCAATGTAAACACGGCTGGACCTTGACACTGGCTGCAAATTACGTCATGAGACATTAATATTATAATGATCGATATTAAATAAAGTCCCAGCAAAGTAATGTTCGTTGTTATTGCGGGCCAATTTAGACATGACGGAATCATGTAATAACTGTAACTAATCGTAGATAAGTTCGAATTTCCAAGTACATATCTAAAGACACTCTACAATTTTAAATAAATAACTGTTGTTTATAACAATATCCGTAACATTATCCTGAAGTTTGACAACAACACGCTTCCGCAAATTGAATTTTTCGCTTATCTGCAGACTTATTAAAAGTACTCTAAAACATTTTGATTTATTATTTTAGTGCTCTTGACATTTAACCGTCGGTATAAGTGCGCGTTTTAAGCGTACCTATTAAAATTTTGAGTAATACCTTAAACTGGCGCTGATGTAATCGCCATAAAAATAACCGCGAGTCCTCAGCACGTGGATTAAGTATCGCGCATAATGTGCCGTGTTATCCAAATATCTATAACATCATTATTTTCACTATACTTAATTGCTGCTCTACGCACTAAATTACACAGATCTCTGTTCCATCAATAATAAAACACATGTGAATACTTAATCTTTAAAACAAAGCAGCGAAATATTTCTCAAAACAACTCCGAGTGGTTCAAAAGTAGCCAGTAGTGGGCGCCACTTACATTGAGATACCAATCAAATGAACGGACATTACATTCATAATAAATCTCCTACTATATTTAGCAAGTAGCTCTGCGTACACATTACCTCTTCAGTGAGGAGAGTACCAGCTATGTGCTGGTATCAAGTGGTCGCTGCAATTTCGTAAGCTGGTACACACTCCGATTAACTCTTAGATGATTTGATCCAGACTCGAGAGCGGTATCATTTATAAAATTGTATTATGCTTTTTGCTTTGGACAGATCGGATCGAAAGCCACTAACAGCTGAACGATTCTGAACTACCAACACTTGAATGGAATTAATAATTGTTTCATATAAAGTTAGACGATCCAGATAAACTACGACTTTGAAGAGCAATAAGCGCATTTTTGGACGTATCATTAATAATGACGAAATAAACTTTATTTGGATAAATGTATGTACTAGGTGCAGGATTTAAACATTTAAAAAAATCGGTTCATAAAAGCAAGTAATATGAAATATCTACCGCAAAATGCCAGTTTTTATTAACCCAGTGGATATAACAGTAATAGGGAGGAAATGTCTACACTGGCCACCTGGAAATTCGCAGCACCCGCCCACATCTAGCGAGACGACGGCAGGACCTACAGCGGGATACTTATAGCGTAAGGATAACCGCAGGAAATGTTACACACTGCTTAATATACGTGGGGCTGCGGCATGATAACATGATCGACAATATTTGGACAATCAGTTTAGGTGCAGGGGCGGTGAGATCACGTCAAGGCGGGTGGAAGAGGAGGCCCTGTTTGGCGTCTAAAAGACTTTAGCAACATTTTTTTAAAATAATCTTTTTGATCTCGCACCGTCTTAGAATTGCGATAGGTCACACACAACTACAACAAAAACAACCAACAGCATGACTATGAAGTATGACCCAATACACGGTATATTAGATTGATGCAGTTTACAAGCCAGACAGTCAATTTAGTATGGTAATCTGGTAATGCGGTACACCCCAAACAGCGTCGTGACCCAATCGGCCACAACACAACACCCACACGTTTGTGCCTTATACAAGCAACGCGTGGGTGCGTAATAAATGCTCCTTATTTCAAATCCACCTATTTACTAGTAATTGTCTTAATGCACCTGTCTCACCGCCTGCGAGTCGCGCGACATCGGTAACATTGGTGTTACGCTTAGTATTGGGTGTCTTTATAATTGTGCGTATTAAAATTAGCGCTAGTTAAGACGTGCTGACCATTATTATATCTAATCATTAAGTAGCTACAGCCCACAAGAAAGCTACATAAGCATGTAGTGCTCTGTTTTCCGCGCTCTTTTATGCTCCTACACTGAATTCAACAAAATTATGATTATTTCTCTTCAAAAAAAAAAAAACACACAAATCTTGCTTGCTCTACGTAAGATCACTATAATGATAATAATAATAATATGTGTCTTAAGTATTAATAGAAGTATCGATTATCCTTTGACTTCAAAAGCAAATGAAACACTTGTGGACAAGCTATCAAGATTTCAGTGAACCAAATAAAGGCAAAACTTTATCGCTTATTGTCGCTTATCGCTGAAGTGTTCGCAGTACAACCGGTACTGTTTGCCCGCAAAACGCTTATCTGCAGTTTGAACGAAGCCATTTGTTTAACTAAAGTATTATGAGATTCATTTCAAAATAACTTCTAAAAAAACAATCAATCAGCTCACGATGCGCCTACACTGTTACAGGAGGTTTTAGTTCTTAATCCGCTATAATTTTGACTACATTTTACTTTGTGTATTCTGATTATATAATATTCGTACAGTCACGAGCATAAATATATGAATTAAATGGAAAATAAACTTTTGTCAGATATTAGGTACTGCCACCTAGTTGACGTCAGATATTTTTGCTGCTTACGGGTAGGCAGATATTATTGAACTCGTTCTTGGGCAGATATTTATGCTAATCTCTCCATATTAATATATTTATGCTCGTGACTGCACGTATTTGACAGTAATCTATGTACACCTGTGTTCAAATGAAATTGAGGCAAAATAAAATAATAAATAAATTCAAGTGGACAGTTACACCTTCAATGGCATGTCGTGCCATTAAACATTCATGAATCGGTAAAAGGCTTGAAGGCTCTATGGCGTCATGTCGCGTGCGGCGCGCGGCTGCGGCTCGCGGCTGCGGCCCCGCCCGCCCTACAGCGACGCTATCGAGGGCTGGCGTGACGCAGCATTATTTACTCCATTTATATTCATTGCGTCTATGTCCATTTGGAAACTGATTTATTTTACACATAGATAATTTCAGTGAAAAATGTTTACATAGGTTGAATATGGTACAGTATGTACCAAGCAAATATTGGTACTGTATCAATATTACAGATACGTAGATCGATACTAAGCTCACAAGTAGGTAAGGTATTCTTTTCTAGTCAAAAATTATTCAATTCTCAATATGGCGGCACGTGGCCGGCAGGAACTGTTTGTTCACCGGCGATGGATGTTTGTGTTACTAATGTGCTGTGGCCACTCCACTATTTCAATGTTTTATTATTTAAATAATTAATGCGTCTAGCGTATGATTTGATGTTCACATCACTTGATTGGTTAACCTATAAAAAAAATTATAAGTAACATTGTTCCATTATTTGTAAATGATCATTGCAACAATAACAAATTTTGAAAATTCTATTTTTTGCAAAATATTCTTTGTCTGTTTGTTTATTGTTTCCATAACACTGTCATGAGTTAAGCAGCCAACAATATTATATTTTAACGTTATACTCCGAATAACGAGGACCACTTGCAAACAACATTCCATATATGAATATCAACCTACCAAGCAGCACGTTAGAAATTAATCACATCAGGCTCTCAAGCTACGAAATAGGAATAACATTTACGTCGCTATAAAATCTACATAAAATAACGAACGACTTAAACTCGCTAATTTGTTATTCAAATATCCCCCCGCGCCGCCCGCCCGCCCGTGACCTTGTAGCCGTGATGACATAATAGTGACATCACTAGCGCACTAATTCTGCGCACGCGCAACTAGCCGCTGCGGGCAATCGAGTGTCAAACTCAAGTGTCAATATTTTTTTTACCTACTTCAAAATATAGGAATACCTTATGTAAAAAAGAATACTTTCTGGAGTTTTTGTCATTCTGAAATTATAAGTTCTATAGTGTCTAAAATATTCGAAAGCGAAGTGACCAAAATTAAACTAATTACTATAGCTTCAGTCACTTTCGCAAGCTTTACTTCTAAGTACTTTTGTTCTTTTGTACTTCTGTTTTCAATTTATCTGTGAAGCTGCACTAGAGACAAACATACATCATACATTACAGACAGTTTTTTCCAATTATTTAAATTGATCCCTTTATAATATCGACGTGAATCAGTTTAGTCGGACGAGTACCTATTTTCGTTTGAATGCGGCAATTACACATGAGTTTGTTATCAGCTCAACATGTTCAAACGCGCCGCTTAATTTATTGGTCAAAGTCACGCAAGGGCTGAGTTGTTTACAGTTAAGGTTGCATAATTTAGGGGTTTTCAAGGTAAAACCGTTTACAGTTTACGCTGACTGAACCTAATTACAACTGGACAGGTTGATGGAATATAGTACATCCTTAGTTTTAAATTGACACGATGTGACCTAATCGTGACATTTTATAAGTCTGGATCCAAGTTTTGTTTGTGTTGGGTGTAGCAGACATGTAGGTGACTTACAGTGACAATTTACCATTGCAACATAAAAAAACTAATAAATGTCTAAACATTTCAGATAACACAAGGAGACACTGATGTTTTTTAGGATAACATCCAGAAAATAGGTCGATGATAGAAAATAACAGTCGACCCTTCCAAAGGGGTACCGTCGACATCTTACCCACTGGTATTAAAGAACACGATGAATCGGTTCCTCTTTGTATGTTATCTAAAGAACATGAGCACCTCCCCGGAGGACAGTGAAAGATAGGGGTACTCACCAAGGTGACGATGTCCCCGGGGTTGGCGGCGGCGATGCGGCGCAGGCGCTCGTACAGCAGGTCGAGCAGCCGCTGGTGCGAGGCGTTGAGGTCGTCCAGCGCGCGCGCCACCGCCTCCGCGCCACCCTCGCGCGCCCCGCGCTCCCCGCGCGACCCGCGCTCCCCGCGGCCGCGCAGCGCGCGCGCGTCCAGCGACGGCTGCGCCTCCTCGCACAGCCACTCCGCGTACCGCTGGCAGCGCGACCAGTGGATCTACGCGTCGTTAGTGGCCGCGGTTAGCTCCGGACGATGGTCGCCGGACGGTTAGTCGCGAGTGACTGCTTTTGATTTTGCCACGTATACTCCAAATCATAATTATGTTTCCAACCAGGAGTCTTTCAAAATTATTCGCGTTTTGCACTACGATCAAAAACAGTCATCCCGGATGTAAGTTAAGCGAATCGAATCATCGTGATTAATAATTTCTATCTCACAGACCGTTCCTTTCACACCTAACCTCAAGTATCTAAGTGCGTTAACACCGTGTCGTTAACATTTGGAGATGGTAACACTAGATTCAAAGTCATCAATCGGAGGAACCAATCATTCAAATCAATCAAGTAATTCCTGTCACGCACTCACTCTATACTGAGAGGACAATGTATAATATTAACATTCATAGGTAACGTAACCGAGTCCAGCTGGAGGCAACCCAGGGTGGAAAACCATGCTGGAAAACCCGTAGTTGGAATTCAAGCGTGCAACACCAAACGCTTCGTGCGGGGCACCCGAAAACTCGTGCATACACCCGAAGCAAAGTCGCCGTTTAAGTATAGGGGACAACCACGGCCACACTGGCGACATCGAGAGGCGGACGACGCATGCAAAGCGAACGTGTAACATCAAATTTACTGTAGAACACCTTAACATGATGGTCTGTGTATTGAGAATGGAATCTACAACTTGAAATGGCATGTTTACAGCTTGTAATAGAATTTAAGAATTTTTATAATGATGGAAAGAAAGGAAAGGAAGCCAGAAGTGACACAGATTGCTCCCCGCGCGGCGCCGCAGTACGGGCGCGGGCGCCGGCGAGCGTGCGCGGCAGCCATACGTTGCCGGTTGTACGTACAGGTCAATGTTCAATCACGCAAACTTCCCGCTTTCAAAGGTTTTGTTAGTGTTAGTACGAAAGCAGATATAATTAACAAAGCTTCGAACGTTTTACTGCGGGGTTAGGCACAACAGTAGATTTAAGAGCTTAGTAACAATTTGAATCGCGAAAATCGTCTAGTTATGAACAGTAACATGTAACAGATGTATCCTTATCAGCAAAATAAGGACAGCATGGTACAGATCGCACGATGTTGTTGAAGGAAGAATGGTACTGTTAAATCCACTTGTTGCTCACTGTACTGTAGTAGATGCATCAAGCGGTGATTTAATACTGCATAAGCGTTCAGATGTGGGCTGGTGCGTGTAAGCGAACAAACGTGCGGTAGAGACAGATGCAGCGAGGTACCGGGAGAGAGAGAGAGGCGGCATGCGGCGCGCGGGACCGCAAGCGACACGACAGCGCTGGACCGACCTAACGTCACTTCACAACACCTTTCAACAGATGCAGCCTTTCAGAGCACAATAGAATGAAGAATCATCACACGTTGAATGGAAGAACTGTCAGTCCCTTTTGAAATACAGATATTTTCACGTAATTTCTTTTTTTAATGCCTGAAAATTTGTAATGTTTAAAAACATTGTAATTAGAACCATAGGTGAATGTGACAGATGCCACAGTGGGATGGCATGGAGTCTTCCATCGAACGCTAGTGGGGGCAGTGCGGGCGGTTACCTTGGCCTCGCGGATGAAGCGGCCGCCGTCCACGTTGACCTTCTCGATGCGGGGCGTGCGCTCCACCGCGCCCGTCAGTAGGCTCTGCAACCACAGTACTTACATGTGCTACACACACACACTGACGGCCTCGTGGTATTAACACCATAGTTAATTATTAAAAACACCAATTTACGAGCACATCGTACGGTTTTAATACCAAGGGGATATGGATGTATGTACAGGGGTCCTTAATATTATTACTTATTTAATATGGGTAGATGAGAGAATGTACGTGAATTAACAATACAAAATGTTTGCCTCTTCCACAATTTAGCCCACAACAAGTCCAATTGGAGAACCATTATGTGTAACATGCACAGGTGTAGTTAAGTAATATTTCAAGTGCCACATACGTTACCCGACGCGACGGCCTTGACGATTCGTTTGACACTCCTAATACCAGTGGAACTATCAGTGCACCTTGACGTAACATGCTTCTGGTTGCAAAATAAATATCCTCAAACCTTTATGAAGGAAATCAATGGACAAATCTCGACTTATTAAAATGAGACAACAAAAAGCGAAAAAAATATCGCGTCCTCACTCCAGCTTCCTAGAGAGGTAACAACTAAAACAACGTCGGACCCAGTACGAGCCCAGTACGTGCAACCCGGCAGTATGTCGCACAAGACGTCGTAGAAAAAAAGCTCCTTGTCCAAGTAGCACTGCACGCTGAAATTATCATCACCCTATAGGCACAAATAATTTTTGATTTCATGAATTTTAATATCAATATTAGGCTACTACCGTCATGTTTAGCACATTTTTCTTGTTAAAATTATTGTATTCCCAACGAAACACCTGCTAGTCGCTACATCGCCGTTGCGAAGGAAATTGTGCTTCAATATTGTTAACCCGATCGTCTGTTCTGTACTTATTAACTTAGAACCAATTGCGTACAGAACCTGATGGTGTGCGGTCGCCGTCTCAATGCACGTGCGCGAGAGTGCAATTTGCAAACTGACAACGGACTACGCCCACACCGGTCGTGTGAAAATGCGGATGCGTACAATTTCTTTTGTCGTTGCGGGCGAATGTCGACTGTACACGTCAACGTCACAATAACAGTGCATTGTCACCGTGTAGACCTAGTATTTGGAATCAACGAGGCATTAAAGAGAAGCTATATCTTTACTATATGTGAGTCCCCGGGAAACCCGTCTCCCCACGAACACCGCTTCCCTTACCCGGGTGGGCTCGAACTGCTCCTTGGGGCGCAGTTCAACCGGCGGCTGCGCCTGCAGCTTGCTGTACGCGTCCTCGATCCACTCGACCTCCTTCTCCAGCCCCGCGTTGTAGTTGCGTAGCAGCTGGTACGCCGCTTCGCAGCTGCGCAGTCTGCGGATCAAAATACAGAGTTGTTTTATATCGGCCACAGAAAGTTTTAAGGGTTACGAAAAGTTTTAGAAGGGGTAACGCTATTGCATTTAATCTTTGATTTTAATGAATAATTATGTAAACTAACGTTGTATCTTTCTATTCTTTCCACCACGTGTCAATTAGCGCGTTCAACTACTGAGTAGTATAATTTTAGCGCGTAAATTAGCGCGAATTTATCATATTTATCAAGTGCCGCAACCAACCTCTCAGCGAGCTGCGTGCACACGTTGTTCCATCGGTTGTTGAGCAGCGTGACGTCCTTGTCGAGGCGCTCGAGGTCGGCGTGCTTGGCGCGCGGCGCGGCGAGCGGCGCGGGCAGCGCGGCGCGCGAGTTCTCCACCAGCCGCCGGCAGCTCTCCGCGTCGTCGTTCATCTGCTCCACGCTGCTCTGCTGCTTGCTCACCGCCACCTGCAGCCGCAGCAGCTCCTCGTGCATCTGCACACACATGCGCACACACACACACATTAGTTATTATTTGCTATGGGTTGAGGCAGGAGTTCATTGAACAGAAAAGTTGAGAGTATTTTACAACTTCTTGCAGAGTATGCAAGTAATGCAATTGTGGAATAATAATTGCGAGCGGACTCGCGCTGCATTCATTATTGGACTGTACTTCGATGTGTCAAAAGGATAATTTGACATTTTGAAGCGAAAATTTTTTAGTATCGGTAGTGATTTGGAATTTGATGAAACGGAAATGTAGTGCCCCTTAAATGACTGTCCCCAACAAGTATGAGAATTTAAATAATATTTAAATATTCCATAATGAATAATTTCGTATTTAATAATTTCCTCGAACTTTCGTGAATTAAATAAACATAAAAAAGATTAGTATCGGCTAAACGGAACTATCGAGTTCCCGAAAAATAAATGTCATATCGTAGTACAGTAAAAAGTACTAAATGCACTAGACAGATGGCGTTGTAAAATAGTTCTAATTGTACCGGACAGATGGCGTTACGTGAAATCGATTATTCTCATTTTTTGAAGCTTTTGAAGGTTTCACTTCTACCGTGCGTGAATTGCACACATGTTTTAATTTTTTTATATATTTTTTTTTCTACGATAAAATAATTTGTTATACGTATATTAGCTTTCTACACTTCTTTTCTTGTAGAAACATGACGTCAATAACAAAACTGCTAAAAACTACAGTGACTTACATCCTTGAGCTGTTCGAGGTCGTTGGGCAGGTCGCGCGCGGGCGCCAGCTGCAGCTCCAGCTCGGAGATGGCCTGGTGGTTCTCCTCCATGCTCGTCACCACCGTCTCCACCAGCTTCAGTCTGCACACACACAACATATTTCAAACTACAGTGTATAGTGATGTACACACATCAACAAAATATTTATACTATAAAAAAGCAGAGCAAAACGGCTTCTGCGCATCTAACGTCTCTTTCTACGTCCTTCTAAGTTCCTTGGCCATGACACTATATTTGACGTAGCACACTATCCCATGAAAATTTCTAAAGTCAACGTCCAACAATTGAGTGAGAATTAAACTGAATTTTTCAATTAAAATGACAACAATAATCGATATAATGCTGATAATGTTGCCTAGTGTGCTGTGAATGAGAGCGAGAGAGAGCGCGTTACCTCTCGACGAACAGCTGGCTCTTGGACTGCATGTCGTTCCACTTGCCCATCACCTTGTCCAAGTTCTTCTTCATGGCCGGCGTCTTGAGCGCGATGCCTGCACACACACACACATAATATGCTTAACGTTTATGCAATAACACAGGAAAATAGTGACTACCTTTATTTACCAGGCCTATAGACCCTGTTCTAGTTTTATAGCTTGTTTGTCTAGATTTTGCTATGTAAACGGCCGACAAACTGCCTGATACTCCTGATGGTGATGGCTACCACCGTCCATGGACATCGGTAATACCACTTACCGCCATATTGTCTTACAAGAAACAGGAAAGGAAAGAAATAACCAGCTCTCCACCCAGATATTAATCATAGTACTCGCTAGAGTTTAAAGTGGGAGCAATAATCGTGTAACTTCAAGGTGCGCACGATTTAACCGTGAGCGCGGGATCATCGAGTTACGGAGCGGGGAGGATGCGGTGACAGTGACGTCACCGGCCGGCCCACTCTGTGGTCGCATGTCCCAGACCGTTCTAATATCACCACTTTATAATAATTATATTATACATTACATACGTTCAAGTCCTTCTATAGATATCATAATTATAGAGAAAAATGTAAAGTGTCTGTAAATATAACAATTTTCTTTGAGATAAGAGAGTCGTGAGATTAACGACCACTCAATAAAAAAATACTATTAGGGTGCCTGAACACTAATCTGCTTCTTTGCGTAACAAAATTGGATAGTTGGGTACCAGAACAGCTACGCGATTTCCTTGCCTACGA